>OVAN01014985.1:216-11197 GCA_900406275.1 Anastatica hierochuntica
TTACATTGATTCCGTGAGGCATCAGGAATTTGATTCCCAAGTGGTAGGTCGACGAGACTGCCTTCATGGAGTTTATCCATGATATTAATCGCTTTGTAGATAGCGGGATGGTCGACCACCGTGAAATGTACGATTCGCGTGATGCCCTTGGCTACCACCGGAACTTTAATGGCTCCGATAGTCATAGACTTTGAGCCAGAAAATCCTGTGAGTGGCCTCGTTGTGGGTGTGATTTCGGATAAGTCGATATTCATTCTCTTAAGGGTGTCGAGAATGATGATATCGATTGTGCTTCCCGTGACTACGAGAATCCTTGCAATCTCGAGGTCGCTAATAACGAGGTCAATTACGAGAGGATCATTATGGGGTTGGTCACGCCCGACAGTCTCGTGCTCTTCGAAGGTGATAGCGCCGCCCTCGGCGTCAGGTAATGCTGACGAATTCGTGCTCGATTTTGCCTTTCGAATGTAATCATCTATCGACGAGACAATGTCAAAGAAGTACTGGGGCCCACCGATGATCATATTCACTCTGCGACGATTGGCTTCCTTGCCTTTGTCGTCAGGTTTCCTTCCGCGTTTCGCGTCAGCTTGGACGACGTCACGCGGGAGTGTCTTGTCGATCTCCGGTTGGCGATCTGCATCGTGTGTCAGATCTTTGATGCTGGTTACCTCTGAGAGTTCCCCTGTGAGCAATTTTGCTGCTAGTCTCGCTCCGAGAGTCTTGTAGTTCGCAGTGGAATGACCTTTTGTTTGACGGAACTCATAGAAGGTGTTCTCGTTGTAGGGTGCGTTCCGCGTCGGGGTATCCCCCGAAGTTCTCTCTTGCTCAGACTGGGAGTTAACAACATAGTTGTGCGCACCTTGGAGGTCTTCTCCCTAGTGGTGGACATACTTGTCGTTTCGGGGAGCTTTCTTCTTCGATTTTTGCTCTGGGACAAAGTTTTTTGAGGATGCCTTTGACGGCTTATGCTTCTGCGAGAGGACTTTCATCTCTTCTTCTATGATTATGAAGTTCGTCGCTTTGTGGAGCGCGTCCTGGATTGTTCATGGTTTTTCTAGAGAAATCCACTTCCTGAACTTTGACTTGTACCAGAGCGTCTTGTGGAGGGAATCTACTGCGACCCTGTCGCTGGTCCCGCTGACTCTTGACATCACCAATTTGAACCTTGTCATGAAATCTCGAAGAGATTCGTCCTCGCGTTGGGACAGGCTCCATAGGTCGACGTCGGAAGTTTCTCGATCCATGAACATGGAGTATTGTTTGAGAAACTCCGAAGAGAGTTGGCGAAAACTTCCGATGGAGATTCGCCTTAGACGGGAGAACCAGTCAAGGGCGGCTCCCTGGAGATGCTCGACGAAAAGGTGGCAGAAGCCAGCGTCGTTTTTGCCCTCCTTGAGTTTCGATCTCGCTAACGCGATTTGGAAACTCTGAAGGTAAGCTTTCGGGTCGGTGGTCCTGTTGTACGTTGGAATCTTCAACTTTTCGGGATTTGAGATCCTCGCGTTTGTAATGCGAGCAGTGAAAGGAGTCTTTCGAGCCTCGTCGAGGAGTCGATCGATCTCTAGCACAGTGCTGGTCGCGTGATGGATCTGCGACTTTACGGCTTTCACCTCTGCCGCAGTTTTTGCGATGTAATCGCGAAGATCACCGATATCGTGATTAGCAATTTTGCGAGAAGGCCTACGCGTTCTGTTAGCGACTCTGGTCTGCTGTTCAGCCTGCTCTTGCTGCTCGACCCAGAGGAGGTTTTCTCGACCCTTCACCCTTCTCAGGTGAACGTCAGCGTCCTCGTCCGTAGGATCGGTGTGGTCGTTGAAGTCCAGGTCGATTCGCTCATGTTCCTCCGTTTCTTTTTCAAGAGCTGGGAGGTCATTTGCGCCAGTCCGGGTTGCGACAGGTGTGATTTCATCGGGATTTTGTCCAATGGTTTCTCCTGCGCGTCGCGAAGTGCTTTATGGTGGAGTCGCGAAGTAAAGTCTTCTTCCACGGTGTCTGGTTGCTCCATGCGGAACGATTTTCTTGGTTCTCGCAGTTAAAGCCTTGACCTGTTTTGCGAGAGAGTTGGTGAGTTCATCATGTTCTGCCGACTTCTTTTCGAGAGTCGAGAACATGTTTTGATCTCCTAGAACTTTGAGATGTTTAGGTCAGCGTTGACCGCGGTGATATTCGTCGTTGGAGTGATTTCAACAGTGTCGCCGGCGTTGTCGCCTTCGCGAGTAGGTTGGTTATTCTGTTCGTCAGTGTTCATGATTGATCTGTGAATTAGCGTGAAAGATATCGCGTGTGCACCCTCCTTTTAGCGCCAAACTGTGGGAACCGAAATTCTCACTTTCAATGTTATGTGATTCACGGACTCTCTGTAGCCAAAGATCGACACATCCAGTAGTGATTAACAAGGTTAATAAATAAGAAATACGAAACTAAGAGATAAACAAATTACGAAACGAAAAAAGCTGATAACAAAAGTAAATCAATACGAAACAGGATGCGAAGTGACATGCATTTAATGATGGTAAAATGATAAGATTCGTAAGAATAGGTTAACGTGGACGAATACAGAATGAATACGAGAGTGAATCAAAAGTAAAACGAAAAATGTAAGCGAAGAACGATTCGACAGACACAGATAACAAAGAAAGTTAAGGGATCTTATTCGAATTCTTTATCGGAGCGTGCACAACCGGTGTTAAGTCGTGGCCGAGAGAACTGTTGGCGACGATTACCTAGAACTATAGAGTAGGCTCATAACCTAGTTGAGACGCAGCTCGCTAACGAAAACAAAGTAAGAACCCTAGTTTTTTCTAAGTGTTTTGCGGTGATGAAAAGTTGTTGTGATCAAAAGTCGTGGTGGAGAAAAGTCTTTCTGCAACCATCATCCTTACGTCCTTTATATAGATCTTCGTGGGCTTGGCTAGTGTCTTTTTCCGTCCCGACTCGTGCTTATCCCTTCGTGGAAATATTCCTTTTCCTTGATTCGCATATATCCTTTTTCGAGATCTTTCCTTATCCTGCCGACTTTGACTTTAATCACGAAACCCTAGCGAAACCGTCATTGCAAATGGGCCGATTCTCGTCTAGAATCGTAAGTGGACTTATCATCGCGGTTTGGGCTCTTTCCGGCCGTTTCGCGGCTAAGTGACTTTTACGATTCCTTTCGGAGAAGTCATTCTTCGTATGGCTTTACAATGATAGTTTCGGGAAATGGTAGGATTGATCGTATAGTTTAAACTCTTCCGGAGCTTAAGTTAATTGTCATCATTTTACACGATCGATACGAAATCCTACAGAAAAGATGAATCGTCACGATTGTCATTACGATGGTTTGACGGAAATTCCAATCGAGACGAAACGAGAGACGATCAAGTGACGATTCGAAGGAAATGACGATCGGAAAGGACGTGGTTCAATCAACAGACTACGGCTGAACGTTATCCGCGTCTAAGCGCCAACCGGCGCCAAGACAGGCACTCTGTCTTGGCGCCAATTGGCGCCAAGACCGTGCCCTGGTCTTGGCGCTAATTGGCGCCAAACATACCTCCGGTCTTTGTTCCAATCGACATCTAGATCGGCCTCTAGTTCAGTCGTCAATCGGTTCCAAGACTCGTTCGTAGGTTTGGCTTCAACCGTCGTTTAGACATTTCTTCGAAACAATGCGGTTCTCTGATGGTCACGGAGGTTTCGTTTCGTTCCGAAGTTCGTATTGCGAGGTCTTCCGAGAGTTATCCGTAAATCGTGGACGTTAACTTTAGCATTCGGGCGCTTTAGTTGTTTGTGGAAGGATAGACTTCATTGAACGATAGTTAAGTCTAGTCGATGACAAGTCCAGACGAAGGTAAGTCTAGAAGACGTTAAGTCTTGATGATGATAAGGCTAGATGACAGTAAGTCTAGAAGATGTTATGTCTAGACGGCGGTGAGTCTAGACATTGGTCGTGTTTCCGAGTAAGTCCGATTAGAGATGCGATCTTGGACATTGATTTGGAGATGGCCGTTTTTGACACCAACAATAATTGAAAGAGGTATCGAGGCCAACCCGAAGCAAATAGCTACCTTCATGGAAATGCCGTCACCCAAGACCACCAGAGAGGTGCAAAGCCTACCTGGACGAATCACAACTTTAAATCAATTCATATCCAGGTCCACCGGTAAATGCCTTCCATTCTACAAACTTCTAAATAATAATAAGAAGTTTTTATGGGATGGAAAATGCGAGGAAGCCTTCAAACAATTGAAAGCTTACCTCTCCGAACCTCCGATTCTGTCCAAACTAGTAGTAGGGGAACCACTGTACTTGTACGTCGCCGTATCTTCAGCTGCAGTTAGCGGCGTACTAGTACGAGAAGAACGAAACGAGCAGAGACATGTCTATGATACAAGCAAAAGCCTAATAGACGCCGAAACAAGGTACCCTGCTATGGAAAAACTAGCTCTGGCAGTTGTGACAGCTGCCAGGAAGCTACGACCGTATTTCTAATCGCATTCAATCATCGTAATGACTTCACAACCATTGCGCACGATTCTGCATAGCCCTAGCCAATTAGGGCGATTAGCTAAATGGGCCATAGAGCTCAGCGAATATGACATCGAGTATAGACCTCGAGCAGCGGCGAAAGCCCAAGTCCTTTTCAGACTCTGTCATTGAGCTAGCATTCGAGCACTTAGATTCAGAGTCAGTAGCTCCTAAATGGAGCCTACATGTCGATGGAGCCTCGTCAAGACAAGGCTCCGGGGTCGGCCTAAGATTGACCTCTTCAGCTGGCATGACCATCGAACAATTCTACATGCTTGGCTTCAATGCCTCTAATAATGAAGCCAAATACGAAGCATTGATTGCAGGGTTGAAACTGGCTCTAAGCCTCGGAATCCGAGAGTTAAATGCTTATAGGGACTTGCAGCTAGTAGCCAGCCAATTACACGGGGGATATGAAACGAGGGATGAAAAAATGGGGGCATACCTCAAGGTTGTCAAAAACCTCACTAAAAAGTTTAGTAAATTTGAGCTAACAAGGATTCCACGAGGAGAAAATTCCTCAGCAGACGCCTTGGCAGCCTTAGCCTCAACCTCTGATCCCCTCGACAAACGAATCATGCCAGTTGAAGGTATCAAAAACCCAGTATCGATATAGCTACTAAAGCTGAAATCGATAGTGAACCGAAAGAGCAGCAGGAAGGTAGCAGTCCTGAGATGGTAGCAACCACAGCCATCCCGTATAACAAACCAACCCAAGTTCTTACAACTTTTTGGTTCCCAAAGACCAAAATTTGTAATTTTAAAAAAGCATACCTCCGAGGGCACGATCCAGACTCCGGACTCAACCTTGTATGCAGCAGATACTTCCTAGACCAGAGGCTCCTCTGCTCTTTGGAGTACCTCCGGGGGCACGATCCAGACTCCGGAATCTGATACCAACGCTGAAGGTATTCCTCAGGATATAGACTCCCAGGAGCCTACTCTTCGAAATACCTCCGGGGGCACAATCCAGACTCCTAAAATGCATTTAAACCTTTAAGATATTCCCGGAAATGTAGGTCCCTCCGAACCACATTCCCGATATACCTCCGGGGGCACGACCACTCATCATGAGAATGTTTCGGAACCTGTACACGAGTAGGAACCACCGCTGTCTCTCCATGATAAAATTATAGGAAGAGAGGATTGGAGAATTCCAATTATGCAATACATTTCGGAGGGTGTAGCCCCCCCACAAGTGGGAGGCTCGAAAACTCAAAGCATTAAGTGCAAGATATTGCATAATCGACTCCAACCTCTATAAACGATGTGTGTCTGGACCTTACCTAAAGTGCGTTCATGGCCTCGATGCCATTAGGCTCATGAAAGAAGTGCACGAAGGTTCTTGTGGGAACCACGCTGGTGGCCGAGCCTTGGCCATCCGAATTAAAAGGCAAGACTACTTTGGGCCCACTATAATCGCTGATTACGAGGTTTATTCTTCCCATTGCGATAAGCGCCAAAGACATGCCCCGATTATCCATCAGTCGACGGAAAAGCTATCCTCGATATCTGCACCATACACATTTATGTGATGCTCTATTGATATTGTAGGACCACTAGTAGCTTCAGGAAAAGGGCAACATAAGCTACGCTTCCTGTTAGTCTTAACGGATTATTTCACTAAGTGGATAGAAGTTGAGGCTCTCCAGCAGGTAACTAAATTCGAGGTTGAACGATTCGTATGGAGAGACATCATATGTCGCCATGGTGTCCCTTACGAGATCGTAACTGATAACGGATCGCAATTTAAGTCCGACGATTTCACAGCATTCTGCGAAAAATAGAACATACGCCTCACTACGTCCACATCTCGATATCCTTAAGGAAACGGATAGTCGGAGGCTGCTAATAAATCAATATTAGCAAACCTCAAAAGACGTTTAGGTACCAACAAGAAGTCTTGGTATGATAAGCTACCCAATGCCCTATGGGCATGACTTGCTACCCTAAGAAGAGCTACCGAGGAAACCCCTTTCTCTCTAGCTCATGGGAAGGAGGCTGTAAGACCAGCCGAAACCTCTGTCAGAAGCCTCCGACTAAGCCTTTATATCTCGAACCCTGAAACCAAAAACTAGTTGTTGCTTGATAACCTGGACCTCATTGAGGAACGCTGAAATTAGGCAAAGATTCACATACAAAAATACCAACAGGCAATGGCTCGACACTACAACTCCAAGGGGAAACATCAAAGACTCGTAGTAGAAGACCTTGTCCTGCGAAAAGTTTTTGATAACACCAAAGAGCGAGCACCGTAAATTTAGGTACCAAATGGGAGGGTCCATATGGGATCGTCCACGTGGTACATCCCGAAGTCTTAAAGCTCGTAAAAGTACGAACTGAGGTACCAGAAATATGATCATGAAACGCCATGAACCTCAAGAAGTATTATCACTAGGTACTATCAAGATAATCGAACTACGCTACGCTTGATCCCTTGACAGGGTACGTAGGCAACTCGACATAATGAGTTCAACCCCCATCTTATTAATCACTCTGTATGTCGTTCAAGAGATGCAAAAGTCTTAATAAATTACCCAAGGTCAAGGACCTTCGCCACCTAGAAATCAAAAACCAAGAAGCATCATTTGCTTAGAAGATTCCATGATGTTAAAACATCAATCTCAGGTTCCTAGAGACCTGACATTTAATCACAAGTCCCCAGAGACTTGACGCTTAATCATAGGAATTAAAATCATATAACCTATTCTGGTTCCTAAAAAATTGGCGCTTAGTTAAAGGTTCGTATAAACCTAGCATGTAATTCAGCTTCCTAGAAACCTGACACTTAAAGGTCCAGAGAGACCTGATACCTAATTCAGGTTACTAGAAACCTGGCATTTTAAGGGTCCAGAGAGACCTTATATCTAATTGAGGTTCCTAGAAACCTGACACTTAAAGGTCTAGAGAGACCTGATACCTAATTCAGATTCCTAGAAACCTGACATTTAATGGTCCAAAGAGACCTGATACCTAATTCAGGTTCCTAGAAACCTGACATTTAAAGGTCCAGAGAGACCTGATACCTAATCCATGTTCCTAGGAACCAGACACTTAAAGGCCTAGAGAGACCTGATACTTTATTCAGGTTCCTAGAAACTTGGCGTTTAAAGGTCCAGAGAGACCTGATACCTAATTCAGGTTCCTAGAAACCTGACATTTAATGGTCCGAAGAGACCTAACGTTTAATCCATGTTCCTAGGAACAAGACATTTGAAGGTNCCTAGAGAGACCTGATACTTTATTCAGGTTCCTAGAAACTTGGCGTTTAAAGGTCCAGAGAGACCTGATACCTAATTCAGGTTCCTAGAAACCTGACATTTAATGGTCCGAAGAGACCTAACGTTTAATCCATGTTCCTAGGAACAAGACATTTGAAGGTCCGACGTAAGACCTAATACATAAGGTCTTAAAATCTTTACAACTGATTCGGGTTCCAAAAAACCTGATGCTAAGTCCTATTATCTATTTCACGTTCCCAGAAACCTGACACTATTATAGGTCTTAAAATCCTATCATCAAGTATAGGTTCCCAGAAACCTGATACTTCAAAGGTCTTAAAATCCTACAATCAATTTCAGGTTTCCAGAAACCTGAATCCCAAAGGTCTTAAAATCCTATCATCATGTACAGGTTCTTAGAAACCTGATACTTCAAAGGACTTAAAATCCTACTATCAATTTCAGGTTCCCAGAAACCTGAATCCCAAAGTTCTTAAAATCCTATCATCAAGTACAGGTTCCCAAAAACCTTATACTTCAAAGGTCTTAAAATCCTACTATCGATTTCAGATTCCTAGAAACCTGAATCCGAAAGGTCTTAAAATCCTACTATCAATTTCAGGTTCCTAGAAACCTAAACCTCAAAGGTCTTAAAATCCTTTACCTCAATTTTCAGGTTCCCAGGAACCTGATCCTCCAAAGGTCTTAAAATCCTTAACATCAATTTCAGGTTCCCAAAAACATGTCCATAAGGTCTTAAAATCCTTAACGTCAATTTCAGGTTCCCAGAAACCTGTTCATAAGGTTCCCAGAAACCTGTTCAAAGGTCTTAAAATCCTTTATCTTAATTCTCAGGTTTCTTGAAACCTGATTCTCGAAGGTCTTAAAACCCTTCACCTCAATCTTCGAGTTCTCAGAAACCAAACCTTTAAGTATCTTAAGATTCTTTACCAAAGTTCCAAGGTCCCCGAGACCTGTTATCAGAGGGTCCCCGAGACCTGTTATCAAAAGGTCCCTGAGACCTGTTATTGAAAGGTCCTCAGGACCTGTTACCAAAAGGTCCTTGAGACCTGTTATCTAAAGGTCCCCGAGACCTGTTATCAAAAGGTCCCCAAGACCTGTTATCGAAAGGTCCCCGAGACCTGTTAACAAAGGTCTCCGAGACTTGTTATCAAAAGTTTCTGAGACATGATACTTGGAGGTTTCCGAAACCTGATACTTGGAGGTTTCCGAAACATGACAATCGTAGGTTTCCGAAACCTGACATTTAGGTTCTCGAAACCTGTTACCTGTAGGTTACTGAAACCTGTTACCTAAAAGTTCCAGAAACCTAACGCTCAAAGGGTTCCAGAAACCTAACGCTCAAAGGGTTCCAGAAACCTAACACTCAAATGTTTCCAGAAACCTAAAGCTCAAAGGTTTCTAGAATCCTAACATCTACCTAAAGGTTCAAAAAGGACCTAACATGCAAGTCTTAGCCTCTCATGGAGATCTTTGTAATCTTAAGGCTCAACTAAGGGTATTCAAGTAAACTTGAAACACCCAAAGCAAAAGTCAAAAAGGAGACGAGACTCCTGTGGGGGCCTAAATCTCCCAAATGATCTCTTGAAGCAGCTCGCTGAGTAACTACTTAATCGAGTAATTCTCGAGAAACCTCATGCAAACATAGAAGTAAGGACATGATCTCGCATCCGAAACCTCAGAACCTCACTCCGGATGCTGGGGGGAAACTGTACGGCCCATATGTCACCCCTATCAAGACCCACCTGATTATTTAATGGCTTTAAACACTAGCCCACACTTATGCTAAAGAAAATGAACGAGGCCAAATCTGCCAAGGGAGAGCTAGATGAGGTTTGAATAGGTCTCGTAAAAAGAGGTCTTGGTCTCGTCAAAAGAGGTCCAGGCCTCGTTAGAAGAGGTCCTGGTCTCGTCGAAAGAGGTCCAGGTCTCGTCAAAAGAGATCCAGGTCTCGACGACAGAGAGCTGAAAAGACAGGTCTCGGACAAAGAGAAGAGGTCATATACTTAGTCAAACAAGTTGTTGAGCATTGCGTTAATTGAGGAGGAGATCTTGGAGTTGTTCCAACAACCTTCTAGCGTGGAAAGAGCTATATAAGAGGAAGAGGAGGCGAACAAGACTCTTCTTCAACAAATCTTGAACCAAAACACTTAGACATTCTTTCAAGAACCTTTGTATTCATCTAGTCATTAATAAGTTGTAATTCGAAATCTCTTTGTTGATCATTGGTCGTTTTAAACCTCTTTTTTATTCATTGTTTCAATTGTAATCATCAATACAAATAGCTTTCATTCGACTAGTTCTTACGGGATTCAACCCACGAGAACTCTCCCTGACCTAAACCTATTCACAAAATCTAAGAGGTGAGTTTAATCCCTCACAGCGCCAATTGGTTCCAAGACCAGAGCATGGTCTTGGTTTCAATCGACGTCTAGATCGGCCTCTAGTTCAGTCGTCAATCGGTTCCAAAACTCGTTCATAGGTTTGGCGTCAATCGGCGTTTCGACATTTCTCCGAAGCGACGCGGTTCTCTGATGCTTTCGGTGGTTTCGTATCGCCCCGGAAGTTGTATCATGTGGCCTTGTGAGAGTTATCCGAAAGCCATTGATGCTAGCTCTACCACTCGGATGCTCTAGTTGCTAGCGGGCGGACAGACTTAGTGTGAGATCGATCATGATTGACTATACTCGTAGTCTTGAAGCTTGTTCGAGAAGAGACGGTCAGGATAATAAGACTCTCGATGCTTGAGGACATCCTTGTGATTATTTTTTCCGTAGGAGGAATCAACGTCTCTGTAGTCCTTTTTAGGCGTCGATTTTGTCGTTACCGTTTTTGACCCCAACAATTAGCAACGTTTTTAAGACTCTTTAAGTTTAATCAAAATAACAACCATTTTGTGACTACGGTGGGTACCAATAGTCATTACTAATTTTATGGTTAGTAACTACAAATAGAACAGAAATGGTGGCAAACTATGACAAAAAATTTAAGAAATCCAGTATGCAAATTGGTATGGTCAATAATATTTATATTATATTTAAACTTTACACATTAGATAGTCAAAGTTTCGAAGGTGAAGAAGAGAGATCAAGTTTGCATATCATCTGGTGAGGTTTGNAAACGATGACAAAAAATTTAAGAAATCCAGTATGCAAATTGGTATGGTCAATAATATTTATATTATAATTAAACTTATCAAGTATATTTACAAAAAATACGTTGATGCC
>OVAN01014986.1:0-11635 GCA_900406275.1 Anastatica hierochuntica
TAATATCCTTATTGTTTACTAAGATTTTTTTTAGAAATATTAGATATTTAAATGATTAATATAAATAATCAAATATGTCATATGTAATTTATTAAATGGTCCAACTATGACTTCTCAATAGTAGATAAAAATAGTGACTCTATTTTAATATAATAGATTAAAACTAAAAATATATTCTTCCTGTTTCGTAAAAACTGTCATTACATTTTTCACACAAATTAATAAAACTATTAAAATGTCTTATATGTCCTTCATTAATATTTTTTTAAAAAAAAATTCTCTCCAATTAATACATTAAAACAGTGAGGTTATAAATTTATATTGAAAATTTAAAACAACACTCTTTGTGAAACAAAATTAAAATCTGAAAACGACACTTTTTAAAAAATAGAGGAAGTAAGAGACTAAGTTTGCTATTTGTACTATAAGTAAAAGTGGCATAAGAGCATTCGCAATGAAAAATTTGTTTTTGCTGAGATGTTTTAAATAGCGTAGTTAATTAGGTGAGAGAAAAAAATTACAAAATGAAAAAGGGTTTTTGTTAATTTAGCCCTTTTAATATTAGTCTGACAACTTTAAATAAAAGAAATAGTCTGTGATAATAGCCACTTGAAACCATAAAATCTAAAGATATGAACAGTGTGGCGAAAAAAAAGATATGAACAGTGTTTTGAACAATTTAGTATAATCTACAAATGATTACAAATGCTTGCTATTTTTTGATAAAAAAAGCTTGCTATTTTATAATCGGAATCATAAACTGACTCATAGATTATTCTTTGAATCGTGTAGAATAAGACTATTCAAACTCTGATTTTAGAATCACCGGACCGGTCTGTTGTGGTCCGAATTGCTGATAAAAAAAAACTCTGATCATTAACTTTTATTTTAGGATGGGTCATTCATGTATTAGACAGCCATGAACTGATGATTCGTTTGTGAGTTACATAAACTTTTTTTTTCTTTTTTCGCACATAAACTTCATAATATTAAGTTCAAGATGATAAAAAAAGAAATGATATTTCTAAATTTTATCTCAGTGTTTTTAGTTTTCATTTAATTTAATAGCATAATTAATCGGGAAAATAAAATTAATATATTTATCCTTGCATGATTAGTTTAATGTTAATTCATAATACTATAGTTTTGGGTACTAATATTTTTTTAAAAAACATAAAAAGTAGAGCCTCCGTGGTTGATATATACAGAAGGAATATCTCGGATCCATTGTGGGTATCAACGAATAAGGAGTTAATTAATATTTAATTACATCTACTAGAGTGCTTAACGTGGAATTAATATAATCCACGCAAAGATTATCTAGCTTCTACTATTTTTTTTAAATAACCGACCATCGAAACGTACTTCAAGAATTCGAACAAAAAATAATGCGAGGGGCTTTATCAATAGCATAATTACTAAATAAAAAACACAAAACATTTCAAACAGTTTTAAACTAGAGATCCATTTTGGTCATGCATATGAATTACGAATTGTTCAAACCAAGAGCCATCGTTTAGGTGGTCGAGACCTACAAACTCTCAAACTAGCTTGAACTTCATCTATAATTGTGCTACTTATAATTTTTTAGGGTTAAATCTAATTATAATTTCTTTTTTTTAACTTAAAAAATTTAATTATAGCCGTTAGCTAACCATTTTTCAATTTTTTTTAATGAACTTCAAATATGACACACTAGTCAATTAGAAATGAAAGTGTTCTTGATATATCTAAAATTACTCGTTGATAATGATTTTAGCTTAAACTGTTTTTGTTAGAATTCACGTAAATGTAAATCGAATATTCATTTTTAAACTAGTTATGTTTTTTGTATGATTTATGTACATAGTCTAGAAATCACTATGTTATATTTTATATTTTCTAGGTGTGGTTGGTAAATAGATTTGAAAAACTGTGAAAATTTTGAAAAAAATAAAGTAATATTTTATCCAATCATACCTTATTGTTTTAAAAGTAATGAAAGTCCTAAAGTACTCCAGCAAATTTCGCAGCAATTTCTTCACATTTTTGCACTTCATCGGCAGTTTTTCCTAAAGTTTAAAATATCTCACTTTTATTTTTTTTAAAATCAAAGTCTCTAAAGTTTTTACAATAAAAATTCTTTCAAAAAATTTATCGTAACAACTCCAACCAATCACCTCTCTATCTACTCTATTATAAATAATCCTTTTATCAAAAAGTAAAGATGGCAGGAAAAAAATAATAAAGAGAACTATTGATATTGAATAAAAAAAATTAAAATTTGGCACTGGTAGATAGGTTATAAAATCAATAAAACTAAATTTATGTTTGGCTATTTGGAATATACATATTTCAGAAGATGATGTCTTTGTGCATGTATACACGTAAATATAACGTATTTAAATATGTAATAGTATATAGGGAGGAGTAAATAAAAAAATCTTATTTAGACAAAAGTTTCATAGGGAAAATAAATAAGAAGGTCACTATAGTTTAAGGGTTCAAACTTCAAAGTAATAAAATAATTTAAATGATATATATATATAGAGTGTAAGTAAAGGTCTCACGTCTCTATAATAAGGCATGAGTCGTCACGTGACCTCCTCTTCTTCGCAGGGCCAGAGATAGGATGAGACACAAAGATACCAACAAAACCAAAACCCCAAAACCCAAGAAAAAGAGACTCTCTCTCCTTCTCTTTCTCTCTCTAACTCTGTGTGTGTGTCTCTCTCTCTATTTAAGAGACTTCACTGTCTCTCTCAGTCTTTTAACGCAAAACAACTTTTGTGGAGGAGAGAAAGCGAGATAACAGAGTCACAGAGACACACAGCTTCAATAGTTAAGAGTTTTCTATATAGGGAAGAAGAAAGACAGAGAGAGACAGATACAAAAGTTAAATATCTCCTTCTCTCTCACTCTCTCTCTCTCTCTCTCTCTCTTTTGGTTACTTCTCTTTTTCCTTTGGGTTTAGTGGTGGGGGTTGTCTCTATAAAACATTTCTGTAACATATATATATTTATAAGATATTAAAAATAAAAAAAGAGAATTATCAGGTTTTATATAAAATAGCAAAAGAAATGCAACAGCACCTGATGCAGATGCAGCCCATGATGGCTGGTTACTACCCCAGCAATGTCACCTCTGATCATATCCAACAGGTTCTCTTCTTCTTCTTCTTCTTCTTCTTCTTCTTCTTCTTCCTCTTCTTCTATTATATTATCTCTTCTTCTTTATTATATGTTTCTTTGGTTTCAAACTACAGCAGCAAAAACATAAGCACCCTTATAACCATTTCTATAGTTCTCACAACATATTTGAATGATGGGTTTAATCAAAATGAGATTTTTTTTTTGATAATTAATCAAAAATGAGATTTTGATTATGGGGTTCCTTTTGTTCTTGTTTCAACATATTTTCAAAGATAAATTAGTTTCAGTTTTATTATTATCTGTATAGTGTCTGATAAAGTAGTTTAGTTGGTAGATGTTTTGGTCATTTGTTTTGTGTGTATCATCAGCTTCAATTCTTTTTTTATTATGTCACTAAATGATTGGATTCAAGTTTTTCTATTGTCCAGAAAGATTTGGTGCATCCTTTTACATATCTCTTGTTGAAACAAAAGTTGATATATTTTTTTTTTGTTCGCCAATACAAATTCTAAAGCCGGACAAGCTTGGATTTTTGTTGTTATTTTATTTCAAAATATTAAAAAAAAATTAGACGAAGAGAGTCTCTCTTGTGAAAACAAGTTCAAGGGTCCAGCTGTTTTGAGTTCTTGAAACATGTAAATGAAAAAAAAATATAGTGTAGTGACTAGTCAAGAAGAGACAAATCTTGGGAACTGAAGTCTTATTTGTTCACATTTCCTCTGCTTGTTTTCTTTGTCTTGGATTTTGGATTTCTGGAAGTTTTCATTGATGGCAAAAACCACAAAGCCATTTATGTGAAAAATGTTGGTGGTGGTGGTGGTCCTGTTTATATTGTTATCATTAGATCTCTCTCTCTTTTCTATATACCTATGTGTGTTATTTTGGAGTCCCAAGTGTTTCTTTTTATTGCTAATTACATGACCAGATGATATACTTTTTTCATTTTATTTTATTTTTGTGGTCCGAAAGAACATCTTGGTCCTAATGTGGTCCTCAAATCTTTTTTTTAAAGAAAATCTTTCATACACTTTTGTGATGTTTCAATGTTTTTGTCTTTTGATAAGTTGGAATCTAAAGTACTGGGGTCTCCTTTGAGCTAACAGTTTTTTCTTATGCCTTTATTCCAAAATTAAATTACATCAATTTTCTTTTTCCTATTTGTACACCATTATTTTGATTAATGAAGATGATGATAATGTTACTAATCTTGTAGTACTTGGACGAGAACAAATCCTTGATTCTGAAGATAGTTGAGTCTCAAAACTCCGGAAAGCTCAGCGAATGCGCCGAGTAAGAGCAATGATTTTCACTTTATCTTTGTGTTGTAAATGATCATTGATCATTAAGGTTAAACCTAATGGTTACAGGAATCAAGCAAGGCTTCAACGCAACCTGATGTACTTAGCTGCAATTGCAGATTCTCAGCCTCAACCTCCAAGTGTGCATAGCCAGGTAACAGTTGAATCAGAGATTCTTTTGTTGAAAATTTGTTGAAAAACTCATTGGTATGGTTGGTTTATATGGCAGTATGGATCTGCTGGTGGTGGGATGATTCATGGAGAAGGAGGGTCACACTATTTGCAGCAGCAACAAGCGACTCAGCAGCAGCAGATGACTCAGCAGTCTCTAATGGCGGCACGATCCTCAATGATGTATGCTCAGCAGCAGCAGCAGCAGCAACAGCCTTATGCAACGCTTCAGCATCAGCAGTTACACCATAGCCAACTCGGGATGAGCTCTAGTAGCGGAGGAGGAAGCAGCGGTCTCCATATTCTTCAGGGGGAGGCTGGTGGGTTTCATGAGTTTGGCCGTGGGAAGCCGGAAATGGGAAGTGGTGGAGGTGGTGAAGGCAGAGGAGGAAGCTCAGGTGATGGTGGTGAAACCCTTTACTTGAAATCATCAGATGATGGAAACTGATGGAGTGTGACACAAGGAATCTAAATGATGAAGCAGCAGCAGCAGAAGAAGAAGTAGGAGTCTCAAGTTAGTGTGTGTTTGTTTGGTTAAGTTGCTTGTTGAAGAAGCAAAGAACTCGTATTTACTATTTAGTGTTTTTCTTTTTCTTGAATTTTCTCTATGTTTGTTCCCTAAAAAGTGAACTCTTTCGTGGTAGTGAACCATGTAAATCTGCTTGCTTGAAGTTGTGTCTTAATCCTAGTCATATGTTATTTCACAAGAAGCCCGAGTATTTGAGAATCATCGATGTTTGCCTAACGGGATTGGTATTCAATTTATACAAACTTTAGCTCTAATCCGACACCAAAGATGAAATATCAACAATGAAATCAAGTGTTATTATAGTATTGATTCTCGAATTTCTCTCGGTCTAAATCATTGTGCTTTCTTTCTCCCGGATCTAACATTTTACTTCTCGCTATGATGTTTTCATCATATGTATGATCAAGTTTTAAAAGAAGTTGCAGAAGAGGTTGTGGATTAGCGAAGTTCGCTACAACTTGTAGGGATGTTGTCAAACCAGATGCTGTCAGATGAAAAAAGTAAAAAAAGCCAGATGCTGTCAAATTATGGGTGCAATTGGATCATTAAACCAAACGTTTCTACTTGCACATGATAATAGAGAGCATATCATCCACACTATTATTAGGAACTTGTTATTAGGAGGTAACACTAGAGAAAAATTTAATTGTTTTAGTTGATAGAAAATAATACATGATTTGGAAATAAATGACAAACAAAAAATGAGACTAAAACAACTAAGTTTCTCCGGCGAATACACATAGAAGCACCGTCAAATCTTTTGAATCGTTTTCCTCCAGTCGCTGTCGTTCCTACAATGTCACGTAGAAACGCTGTAAGTATTCTCAAACTTGAATCCGGTGTTTTTGTCGACAGCGTTGTCTCGCTGACATCGAGACGATGTCAGCCTGTTTGTGTCTGTGAATGTGTGGTTGTGTGTGTTTGTGTTTGAGTATAAGTGTACTGGACGAACAATTCCACTCTGTTTATATCTCCCGATTTCAATATCTGTTTGTGTATGTGAATATGTGATTGTGTGCGTTTGTGTGTGTTTGTGTGTGAGTATCATGTGAACACTATTCCACTATGTTTATATTTTCTCAAATCAGCCTATGTTTGTGTATGTGAATGTGTGAATATGTGATTGTCTGAATGTGTGATTGTGTGTGAGTAGGGTGTATATGTTTATATCTTCTGAAATCAACCTTTGTTTTTGTATGCGTGTGACTTAATTTTTTTGTGTGTGAGTATGGGTGTATATGTTTATATCTTCAGATATCAGCCACATCAGCCACTGTTTGATTATGTGAATGTGTGATTGTGTTTGTTTGTGTGTAAATATGGGTGTTTATGTTTATATCTTCCATTGTAAGCATGTTTGTGTATGTGAGTGTGCGATTCTACGTTTTTTGTGTCAGTGTGTGTGTTTGTGTGTGAATTGTTTGCTTTGTGTATCTGAGTCATAGAGTTTATCTCTCCCAAATAAGGAGACATAGTTCCAAACAATATTAGTAATCTTTCCCAAATAAGAGAGTATGGTAATTGTATATGATAATGCTTACTTCTGAAGTATTCGTGAAATCTTTCTTAAATATTTTAGAAATCATTCCTGATTTCACCCTTGACTAAATCTTTTGTAGACTAAAATCAGCTTGTTTGTGTATGTGAACATTTGATTGTGTGTGTTTGTGTATGAGTATGTGTACACTATTCATCCATGTTTTATCTGCTTTTAGGAAGAGGATTTAATCCCATCGAATGTTGATATACCAGAATTGCTATACAACATAGGCGATGAACCATCACAGTCTACTATCATTAACCAATTCTCTTCATTCAAGGAAATAGAGACTGTGAAAGAGATTCTTGAGCCAGTTGAATTTCAGAGGATACAAAAATCATTCTTGGGGTCTATAATCAAAGTTGGTTCAAGAAATTTAGCGTTCTTAGCAAGACTTATTCACTGTATTTGTACAAGACAACTGAAAACGAAGAAGAAGGAATGAACTGTGGTTCCATTTTGGTGGACAACCAATGAGATTATCTATACAAGAATTTCATATGGTTACAGGTTTAAAATGTATAAAAGGAGTGCGAAGATACAACTGCGACAAACAGAAATATCAAAGTTGAAGAACGATCACTTAATAAGTGATCTGGAGGAAAAACTGCGTGCAACAGACCAGAAAGCTATAGAAGAACGTTTCAGCCTTGCAATGTTGATAATAATCGAAAGCATTTTTCTGCAAAGGTACAAAGTTTACAAGTTCCTTGATGCAAACCTCTACAAAGCACAGATCATAGATGTCTTGTTGAAATATCCATGGGGAAGGATGCTTACATATTGTTGCTGAACTAAGTGCAAAAAACTACAAGATCAAATCTTGAAAAAGATAAGTATGATATGCAGGGGTTCCCTTTAGCATTACACTTATGGATCTTATCATCCATTCCTAAATTGCAAGCAATGTTTAGTCAGCTCGACACTACTGGACCAAGGAATGTCCTGCTCTGTTAGAGGCATCTGAATACACAAACGCCTGCAATATGTCACATTACGAATATTGAGGGATTAGAACATGTAAGTTTACTGTCTCTTTTTGCGTTTGGTTATATTGTTTTATAAATCCTCTCCACTTTCGAGGTTCAAGATTCTATATACTTAACAACTAAGGGACTTGATTTTTCATGGTCCTTGCAAAAGAAGTATACGCATAATATGGTTAAGGTTGATTGTTCACGATTCTATATCGATCCATTTTTGTTGCCTATATAGAAAGGCTCATCGAATACTAGTTCTAGCAATATGTAAAGCTTTTGAAATTCATACTAACGTAAGATCTACTCGCAAACTAACTTAGCAAATAAATAGTATTATAGTGCAAGCAAAGATGATAACATTATTCATAAAGCCTAATCGTTAACCAAATTTTGGTCTCCATTGATAATAACGTGTGTTGAATTTTCATTCATCAACTGTTCTTGAGTTGGAGCAAGAGAAATACCTACTAATAGTTGTAAAGTTAGTGATAATGTGTGATTCGTATAGTGCAATATCATTGTTCAAAAATTTCGTTCATCATGAAAGGAGTAAACACATAGATGTCAGATTCCACTTCATCAGGGATGAGATAACTGAAGGAGGGATTCAAATTACAAAGATCTCAACAATTTAGAATCCAACATGCATCTTCACCAAAACTGTACCAGTGAATAAGCGTTGAGATGCCATGAAGGTGTTCAATGTCTCAAGTCAATAAACTACCAAAGATCGAGAATGAAAACTAGATACACTAAGGAATACCACCTCTCTCTCTCTCTCTCTCTCTCTCTCGCTCTCTCTCTGATTGTACAAAGTTGCAGAGGCACAAAAGGAAGAAGGCGAACAAGCCCATATTCTCATGTAGTCGTTGCCTTCATTGATGCAGCTACAACCATTAATGTAAAGGTGAGCCCGAAAAACCACAAAAACATGCTTATGTCAGATAAGGTTGGGGTAGTCTTGCTGCTTGCTCAATCTTCTCCAGGTGTCAAGGTGCTTTTCTCCATGTCTGTTAGGAATTCTCTGAGAAATAATTTCTTTAGTAGTTCGTTGATTTTCATCCTCATTGAGATGGACTTTTCTATTCTATGACCATGATTATTGTGAAACTCACACCATTTAGTAGGATTTATCTGAGAATTGGATGCATTAATCTTCTGTCACCATTTAATCTGGGTGCCCATTTACTTAAATACTCAAACCAACTTTTTTTTTTTTGTCGTCATACTCAAACCAACTATGTACTTGCGGTTGAGAGGTTGGAGATATCACGCAAAGTTGTCATGACCAGCCTCTTGCTCTTCGACATGTTCAAAGGTCGGTGGTTATTCCTGGCATTACCTTTTTCGATTGATTCTTTTTCTGGCTTGCTTTAAGATTTGTCATCGCAATTGCTTCATTCATTCCTTACAACCCATGAGTCTTGCTTGGCAGAGTAAGAGTGTCAATAACCAGGTTTTCTTTCAACTTTATTTGTGCCCAAGCAAGAGAGAGCATGTGCCCCATGATCTTGTACTGGTACTCGGACAGCTCCTTGTACATATCACTATCAAGGAGTAGTCCTCTTTTGAGGGAAGAGATGGCGGTTGATAGGATGCACCCAAAATTATAGACCTTGTCTTTGTTGAAGCGTGCAACATAGCTGTGGAGTGGCTCAACTCTTTGTTGCTGAATTTTCTAGAGTCATCTGTCATTTTTTCCAATTTCTTGCATCTTATACATTGTTCTATGAAGAGATCGATTAGTACAAGTAAGGAGTGGATTTATCCATTATATGGATTGATAAACCACTGTAGCTTTGGTCCAGTCAAGTTTGATTTGAACCCCTTGCACATCATTGCTTCACAGTCCTTCTTCAGGATGGCCACAATGATTATGCGATAACTATATTAGGCTAACTGGTAGGATGCACAAACTTCCTTGGCATCTTAGTGAGGGTTATCACAACAGAGAAAGGAGTCTTAACATAGGAGCTTCTCTAGTGAGTGGTAGTACAAACCCGGTGGGATTTTTTGTCAATGAGACGTGGTAGATCTGTCACGAAGTCATCAATCATGGTGGCGGGATTTTCGACCAAGCTGGCGTTTGGAAAGAGTTGTTCCTAGTGGGTGGTGTGTCCAGTGATTGCACGTGATCGATGTAAACAACTAGGATTGGCTTTGTTGGCGACTCTTGTTAATTCGGTGAGGGCAAAGTTTTCTTTCACATGGTCAGGATTTATGCTTCTAGTTTTTTTAGCCTCTAAACATGCTCATTTATCTTCCTAGAGTACTCCTTCCGATTCTTTATTGCTTTCACGTCCATCGCAAGGATTCGACTTTCTTTGATTATGATGGTTCTGCCTCCACTATTTCTCGCCAATTCTTGTAACTATCGCCAAGGCATAAAGTTCAGTGCGAAGTTTTGTATTTGCGTCAACTATTCCGCTGATTGGCCCTGATCCACTCATTATCACATGGGCTTGAGTTAGTCTCCTCCTTTTAGCGTCTAATTGTTATGGTAATTTTTAGACATGATTGTTGTATTACTGCAAAAAGCAAAGATCAGAACGTATTCTTTATTGATTTGTTTGAAATAAGGAAGGATTACAAGATATTTAGGTATATAGCCCTAGTTTCGAATGATAGCTTATTGCTTGGTATGTGTGGTTGTGTAGATGTTGAGTTTAGAGTTTCTTTTTATAGTGTTCGAGTCAATACTCTTAGGATTAGAAGATATTCGTAGATTTTAGGAAGGTTTCCCCTTATCCTGTCGATTTTCTTTTATCTAAGTCGGTTTATGTAACTCATATTTTCATTTTCCGAGAGCAGCAATTATCTCTAGTCGATAAAACAACGTTTCTTCTTGCCCTGACCAAGGTTCCATGCAGTGTATTGTAGTGTTCTTTAGGCAGGATTTCGACTCTTTAGCCATGAGATTTACTTATCCTTAACACTAAATATTTTGATTTCTAAATATTTATTTTGTTAAAGACAGACGAAGTAAAGATAATATTTTTCCAAAAAAATAAATCTAGATCTTGAATATGAGGGAACTGAGGATTTCGAAATCTTAAGAATTTTAGAGAAGAAAGGAGAGAAGGAAACTAATGAGAGTTGGGTAAGTACCGAAATAAAACAAAAATATGGTCCATTACATCTTAAGAAAATATTTTTTAGGGGGGGGGGGGGTTATTTTGATATTTCTGCAAACTGTATAATGTGCAACTTTTAAAATAAAACAAAAATAAGTTTTATTACAGTACTTTCAAACCAAATGGTTTGATCCGAGTGAAATACCATTTTTAACGTATGAATTAAAAAGCCAAACCATAAGTTTTCGGTACATTGAATCAAAACAACCAGAAACACATGATGAAGTACCATCAACACAAATGATCAATTTCATAACAATAATCAATCCCTTTCCCTCAAATATATTATTTGGCCAACAAAGATAGTTTTTGTTTTATAAACTTTCAATTCAACACCAATTGTAAAATGGAATGCACAAATCACTTATTTATTATTTTATGTCCCCTTAAACTTTAGTAATAGAATATTTCTCAAAAACTCCTAGAGATAATGACACTTTTTGCTATATTAATCAAGACAAAATTCATCACGTTCCTGATGAAAGATTTTTCTCTCTACCAAGATTAAACCCGGACTAACCGCAAGAGTACGATGATCTCTTGTAATATATAGCATCAGGATCGATCCACGAGGAGCAAACACTAACACATTAACCTATATAGATTCTATGGTTAAGCTAAACCAATATAAGGAATTGAGGTTGAACTAATAACTACTTAAGCAATATGAAACTTAAGAAACAAGAACCAAACAAACAAATAAACATAACAAAAGATGAAGTTTGCAAATGATGATAAAGTAATGTGGATCCTGGGCTAGATAATTGAAATAAGGAGATCAAGTGCTAATCAATGATGCTTAATCATGCAATAAGAACCATTCAATGGCAAGAACCAATCGAAGTCAACTAA
>OVAN01014987.1:0-11635 GCA_900406275.1 Anastatica hierochuntica
ATTATATTACTTAGCCCATGAATCGCATTTCTCATTCTTGAAATTTATCTTGCTTCATCTTTCATCTCTCATTTCTCTTAAACCACTTTGTTTGTGTTTTCTTTATGCATGTGAATTCTAAATCTAATCCTTATATCGATTTAGCTTAATCATAGCTTTCATTAGATTAAATGTGTAGTTAAATAGCTCCTCGTGGATCGATACCTTAAATACTACAATAGAATTGCCATATACTTATGGCTAGTGAAATTGTTAGTGTTCAAGGACAAATTTTAAAGCTTGCTAAGAATTTCTCTATCACTGATTAGAGGAAGGAAGCTGAGTCGGGTGCCCCAGAGCAGGGGGCCTTGACCCACGTGGAAAAGAGGTAGCAACCACTATAGATAATACTATTCAGAGACCTGATGCCAGTCCTTACGTTTCGAGAGGAAGTCAGGAATCTGACCATCCCTCCACCAAGAGGTTGCGTTCCAATTCTGGCGACAAGGTAGCTAAGCCCACTTCCTCTTCTTCTAGGGGTGGCCAGGGTTCCTGGATTTTTACTCACTTTGGACCTGGCTCTGTGCTGGATGACTCTTGGGGAATGGAAACTTTGATGCACCACATGAATCAAGTAGGATGCCCCTTTCCAGCCATCAACACCCTGAGGAACAGGGTTGGGTACCTTGATGTATCCTACTACCTGGGTCAGGTATCAAGTTTTTACTTGTTATATATTTTCTTATCTACTTTTAGGTTTCATTTTGTATCTTGACAACCCTTCATGTCCAGCTAGCCAATGCCATCAATCGCTCTACTGTAGGCTATGAGAACTTATTTGATGGCTTCTCTGGTATCAAAGAGCTAGAGGATGTGAAGGATGCCTTCCAAGAGACCAAAGGTCAGCTTGACAATCTAGGTCTGATGTCTAGAGGCTCCAAGCCCAAATCAGGGACCTGGTGTCTCTGTTAAATGTGCGAGATGGTAAGGTGATTGACCTGACCCTGGAACTCAAAGTTAAGAATAACAGGATCCTAGCCCTGGAAGTGCGAAGAGGACAGTTGATGCTTAGGTGAATAACTTATTTCTACCAACAAAGATTTTGTCATCAACAAAGATGTTGAGGTTAAGCGTGCTGTGAGGACTGGTAAGAAGGAGGTAATGGGAGCTTATCAGAAGATTCTTAGTTCTATCAAGTAGAAGTTCCAGAAGAATAAAGAGGAGGTTTCCGCTTTGATTTATGCTCAGGAGATCCAAGCTAACGTTGAACTCCTGACAGGTCTCATCTCTAAGGAGATCGAGAGTGTTCAGGCTGAACATGAGTATCTAGTAGCTCTGCTCCCGATCGCAGTCGCAAATCTTGACAAGTCCCTGATATCTGCCTTCTCTGAAACCAAGCTCCCTCTCCCTCAACTGTCTGATAGTGGAGGTTTGGTGGAAACTGTGGCCTCTAGGCCCGTTGTTCTGATTGGAAGTTGTGAGCATGGATCCAACCTACGCTTGGCCATTGCTGATGAAATTCATGATCGAGTGTCGGAGGGTGAGGAGGCTCAAGAGGTGGATGTTCCAAACGCCTAACAGTTTCTCCTCCTTTCGAAGCCTTTTTCAAACTTTATGCTTTAATTATCATTTTTTTAGTATTTTGAATTTTAGTGCCTGAAAAGGCCTTTAAACCTTTCATACTTTGAGAAGCTTGAGGAGGCTTTTAAACATGTTGAACTTAGTGCCTGGAGAGGCCTTTAAACTCTAGATATTTCGAGACATTTTTAATGTCATCTGTTTTTATATTAAGTATTTCGAAATTATTTTCCTTGTGGCGGTATATGTATCGTTTCAAACATTGCTCGGAGGTCTCTACGGACCTTAAGGTCTTCTAAATGTGATATCTTACAGAGAAAATCAGTTAATTGTCTCAGATTGTTAGATTATCTATTAAATGATCTCTTTCTTTTGTGGATTTCGGGCCACTTGATGGATTTGATTTCTTGCCAGCTATTAGGCTTTTGGTTATTGGGTTTCGTTAACCTTTTTGATTTTGCCAGGTTCCTGGGGACCTAAAAGTTGGCATTCGGACCTTTAGGGCCCTCATCCGTGCAGGTTTTGAGGGAACCAGACGTGTCTTTAAGGCTTTTGAGAATTCAGGTTCCTGGGAACCTGGATTCGAACGATAAGATTTCAGGACCTTTTGAAGCGTCAGGTTTCTGGGAACCTGTACTTAGACGATTGGACCTTTAGAGTCCTTGTCTGTTCTAGTTTCTGGGAACCTGAACTCAAATGGTAGGATTTTTTAAGACCCTTTGAATGTTCAGGTTTCTGGGAACCTGAATTTGAATGATAGGATTTTAAGACCTTTTGGGTGTCAGCTTTCTGGGAACCTGAATTTGAATGATAGGATTTTAAGACCTTTAAGTGTCAGGTTTCTGGGAACCTGAATTTGAATGATAGGATTTTAAGACCTTTAAGTTTTCAGGTTTCTAGGAACCTGGGTTTGAATGGTAGATTCTAAGACCTTTAAGTTTTCAGGTTTCTGGGAACATGGATTTGAATGATAGGATTTTAAGACCATTAAGTTTTCAGGTCTCTGAGAACCTGATGTAGAGAATAGGTATTTTAAGACCTTTCATTGACTGACATGAACAACTGTTCAATAATGACCTCGGAAGTTCAACGCTTTGCGAAATATTATTGATCAACTCTCTTGTATATAAAATCGTATGGTTGTTGGCCAGGTCGTCGTCCGAGTTTTAACTTTTTCATCGGTCATCTAGCCATTGCTGGATTAGAAGAGATGAACTTTAGATGAAGTGGAAGTTGAACTCATTGCAGGAGCTGCCTACGTACCCTGTCAAGGGATCAAGCCTAACGTAGTTTGATTGTTTAATGGTACCTAGTGGTAATATTTTTGAGGTTCATGGCGTTTCATGATCGTATTTTTGGTACCCCGGTTCGTATCTTTACGAGCTTGTAGACGTCAGGCCGTACCACGTGGGTGATCCAGTACAGACCCTCCTAGTTGGTACCTAATTTTTCGGCGCCTCGCTATTTGGTATTGACGAATACTTTTCGAAGCACAAGGTCACCGATCACAAATCTCCGTGATCTTACCTTAGAGTTATAGTGTCGAGCCATGGCTTGCTGGTAATTTTGAATGCGAGCAAAGGCTTGGTCTCATTGTTCCTCGATTAGATCGAGGTTCTCTATGAGTAATTGGTTGTTAGCCTCTGGGTTTGAAGTGCATAAGCTTCGCCAGAGGCTTCCAACTGAGACCTCGGCGGTAACGACAGCTTCCATTCCATAGAATAGAGAGAAAGGGGTCTCTTTGGTAGTTCTTCGCGGGGTGGTTCGGCATGCCCAGAGAACTTCAGGAAGTTTCTCAGCCCAAAATTTATTTTTAGCATCTAGACGTTTCTTGAGATTAGCTAAAATTGATTTATTAGCGGCCTCTGCTTGTCCATTCCCCTGAGGATACCTCAGTGTGGACGTAGTAAGGTGTATGTTCCATGTGTTACATAATGCTCTGAAATCGTCGGATATGAATTGTAATCCATTATCGGTGACGATTTCGTACGGAATTTTGTGGCGACACACGATATTTTACCATAAAAATGTCTCTACTTCGACTTAGGTCACTTGTTGAAGTGCTTCGACTTCTATCCACTTGGTGAAGTAGTCAGTTAGGACTAGTAGAAAGCGTAGCTTCTGCTGACCTTGTCCTGAAGGCACTAGTGGTCCAACAATATCCATAGACCATCTCATAAAAGGATAAGGTGCCGATATTGAGGATAGTTTCTCAGTCGGCTGATGAATTATTGGGGTGGGTCTTTGACACTTATCACATTGAGAAAAGTATGTCTCGCAATATGCAATTATGGTTGGCGAGAAGTAGCCCTTCCTTTTGATTCGGATGGCTAAGGCTCGACCGCCGGAATGGTTCCCACAAGAGTCTCCGTGTAATTCAACCATAAGTTTGAGAGCGTCAAGGCCATGAACGCATTTCAGGTATGGGCCTCATATGCTTCGTTTGTAAAGGTTAGAATCGATTATGCAATATCTTGCATTTAGAGACTTAAGTTTTCAAGCCTCCCACTTGTGGAGGGGGGGGGGGATTATATCCTCACGAATGTATTTCATAATCAGGATTCTCTAATTTTCACGTCTAGTGATTTTATCGTGGAAAGATATCAGTAGATCTTGTGTTGGTTCATTTACAGGCTCCGAGTCACTACATAGCTCTTCGTGAGTCTTGATCATGCCCCTGGAGGTATTCTGAGAATCAGACTCCGAAGAGTCTTTGTTCTCAGCAATACCTTATGTGCTTGTAATCGGGTCCGAAGTCTAGATTGTGCCCCTAGAGGTATCTCGTGAATCAAGTTTTGAGGAATTTCTATTTTTGGAGATACCTATTTTGCATATGCTTAAGTTCAGAGTCTGGAACGTGCCCCCAGAGGCTTGCCTTTTGCAATTGCGGATTTTGGTATTTGAGAACCAAAATATAATAAGAACTTGGGTAGGATGTTCGTCCCAGATAGTTGTGGTGGCTACTACCTGGGGCTGAGTGTCATCCTTTTGTTCTTCTAAATTGTTTTTATTGCAGCTTTGGTAGATATATCAATGTTAGGCTTGTCTATACCTTCAACTGGTATGATTTGTTTGACAAGGGAGTCTGAAGTGGAGGCTAATGCTGCTAAAGCGTCGGCGGAGGAGTTTTCTCCGTAGGGAATTATCGTTATTGAACTGTTTAGTGAGGTTCTGGACGACCTCGAGGTATGCCCCCATTCTTTCATCCCTTGTTTCGTATTCCCCGTGAAACTGGCCAGCCACTACGTGGGAGTCACTATAAGCGTTGAGCTCTCGGATCCCGAGCCCTATTGCCACTTTCAAGCTTGCGATTAGTGCCTCGTATTCATCTTCGTTGTTTGAAGCGTTGAAGCCTAATCTGTAAGATTGTTCGATTATTTCGCCTGCTGAGGAAGTTAGTATTAAGCCGATTCCAGAGCCTTGTTTCGAGGATGTTCCATCAACGTGGAGAGTCTATTTCGGAGTTATCGAGTCAGCGTCAAGATGTTCGGTAGCTGGTTCGATGACAAAGTCGGCTAGAACCTGAGCCTTAGCTACGGTTCGAGGTTTGTATTCTATGTCATATTCGCTGAGCTCGATGGCCCATTTAGCGAGACGCCGGAATTAGCTGGGGCAATGTTGTATCGAACATAATGGCCGAGAAGTCATTACGACGATTGAGTACGATTAAAATTAAGGTCATAGCTTTCTAGATGTTGTGACGACTGCCAAAGCTAGTTTTCCATGGCGGAGTATCGTGTTTCTGCGTCTATTAGACTTTTGCTTGTGTAATAGACAAGTTTCTGATCGTTCTGCTCCTCTCTCACCAGGACACCGCTAACTGCAGCTGGAGATACGGAAATGTATAGGTGCAATGGTTCTCCCTCTACAGGTTTGGAAAGTATCAGAGGTTCATAGAGGTAAAACTTAAGTTGTTTGATGGCTTCCTCACATTTGTCGTCCCAAAGAAACTTTTTTTTGTTTCGAAGGAGTTTGTAGATTGGAAGACATTTGTCAGTAGACCGGGAGATGAATCGGTTTAGGGCTGCGATTTGTCAAATTAACCTGTGTACCTCCCTGGTTGTCCTTGGTGACGACATTTCCAGGAAAGTAACTATCTAATTGGGGTTAGCTTCGATACCTTGTTCGGTTACGAGGTAACTAAGAAATTCTCCTAACGGTACCCTGAAGGTACATTTAGCAGGGTTAAGCTTCATATTGTACTTATTAACAATATCGAAACATTCTCTGAGATGACTGACATGATCCTCTCCATTTGAGGATTTGACCAACATGTCATCTATGTAGACCTCCATTGTCTTTTCTAGTTTTCGGGCAAACTTTTTGTTCACGAGCCTCTAGTAGGTAGGTGCGACGTTTTTTAGACCAAAAAGCATAACTTTATAACAGTAGGTGCCACGCTCTGTTATAAAGCGGTTTTTTCTTGGTTCTTAAGATCCATCATTATTTGATTATATCTTGAGCAGGCGTCCATGAAGAATAACAGTTGATGGGTAGCGGTTGCCTCAACTAAACGATCAATATGTGGTAATGGGAAGCTGTCTTTGGGACATGCTTTGTTTAGATCAATGAAGTCGACACATGTCCTCCATTTCCCATTTTTCTTTTTGGCGACCAGAGGATTGGCTAGCAAGTCAGGATAGTGAACTTCTCGAATCACGTCAGCGTCCATTAGTCGGTTGACATCATCGTTGAAGGCTTGAGCCTTCTCATGACCGATTTTGCGTCGTTTCTGTTTTACAGGCTTAAACGTTCGGTCTACGATAAGCATGTGTGTATTTACACTTGGGTCAATACCCTTCATGTCGCTAGTGGACCATGCGAAGGTTTTATTGTTATCTTTAAGGAAGCGTATTAGCTTATCCTTGATTTTCGGAGGGTAGCTCCGACCCGATGCGGACAGATTTTTCGGGGTGAGCTTCGTCAATGCAGACTTTTTCGGTGAGGTTCCGTGCGGGACCTCAGATGTTTTGCTGCATTGCTTGTTGTTCCCTAGATCTGTAATTGTTATTGGGCAGATTCCCTAATAATGTGGAAACCCCCTAGGTAGCAGACTCTAGATACCTTCTAGCTACCATGGATTGTAGCTACTCCATTAGGTGTTGGGAACTTTACGCAATGGTGGTAAGTTGAAGCTACTGCTTTCATTTTATGTATCCAGTGTCTTCCCAAGATTGCATGAAATGGAGCTAGTTTGTCAATTAAAATGAAATTGATCATCTTCATAACTCCGCTAGCTATGAGCGGGAGTTTGATAGTTCCCAAAGAGGTAGCTCTCTCTCTCTCTAGAAAAACCTACGAGATTAGCCTTCTGATCGGTAATCTCATAGTCGTCTATCTCCATCCCATTTAAGGCATTATAGAAGATAAGGTCAACGAAGCTTCCGGTGTCGACCATCAGCTTAGGTACCTTGTAACCAGCCACATTGAGTGTTATGACTAAAGCGTCGTCATGAGGTTGGTCGAGGTCTAAGGTCTTGCTTTCCCAGAAAGAAATCTTAGTGTTAGGCTCCTGGGCGGAGAACCTTGATCGAACACAAGATTTGGCCTTTTGCATGTGACCTTTAATCGAATTCACGGACTCTCAGCAAACATCGAAGCCTCCAAGAATGTAATCAACCCTTGAGTCGAAGGGTTGCGGATTTAAGGCCTTATCGAATAAGGCAGCTATTATTCCCTCAGGTAGAGGTTTCAGAGCCCCAACCTGGAGGCTTCTCCCTTCGGGGAATTTCCCAAGGATCATATCGATTCTTTTCTTGGGAGTCGGGGTGGTGAATCGGTTTCCTTTTCAGGTGGCATGTTCTGTTTTGGAGAGGTCTCTCTTGGGGCTCTCTTTTGGAAAGGCACTGGTTTCTGTAAGCTTACATATTTTATTTCTCCAGCGGCGAATTTCGCTGCCATTTGGCGTTGAAGGTCCTAGCATTCCTCTATGGAATGGCCTTTCCTTTCATGATAAGAACAAAATTTGTTCTTGTCATAAGCTTTGGTCTAGGAGGCCTTGCTTGCTATCGCAACAAGTTTTTCTTGTTGCATTTCATCGATGGCATAGTAGTGCTCACCCTTAGTTTGGTTGTTTCGAGGATTACCCTTTTTGGTCAGACCCTTAGTTTCTTGAGGCTCAGCCTTTGAATAGTTCTGAGGTCTCTTATCGATTTTGTCCATCGATGCAGTCTCCTCCTTAAGAGTAATGAATCAGGATGCCCTGTGCAGACCGTCGTCGATCGTGGGAGTAGGATTTACAGTAGGCTTAGACCAGAACTTCGATTGATATCACAGTCCCCTTCAGAGAGCTTCGATAGCTACATGATCGTTGGGGTTTGAGAGTTTGGTTCTGACTGCCCTGAATTTGTCTATGTAAACTTGGAGAGTGTCCCTAACTCCTTGTTTGATCTTCCAAAAGTTTGCTTCGGAAGCATGTTTTCAAATATGGGTCGAGTATTGCTTTATGAAAGCATTGGTTAGCTGATCAAAGCTATATATCGAATTTGGTTCAAGACCTGAGAACCATTCGAGGGCTTTCCTGGTTAGGTTCTCAGCGAAGTTTTGGCAATAGCCTGCTTCTCACTCTTCGTGAGTAAAGTGGGCCTTAACGATAACTAACCAAAAGGCTCTTAGATGAGCCTTAGGGTCTAAGGTACCATCGTATTCGGGAATTCAAAATTTTCTTGTATCTTTGATATAAGAATTTGCGATTCTACTGGTGAACGGGGTTCCTCGGGTTTTTCAATTATGCTCTCAATTTTGGGAGCTAAGCTGGTGACCTTATGAACCTGAGCGTTCAGCTTCTGAAGAGCAGCGTGAGTCCTTTCCATGTACCTTCGGATAGTGTCAGGCCCAGCTAGCCGAAGAGCAACCGAATCGTCGGTACCTGGTTCCCAGCCGTTCCCGAGCCTCTAAGTCAAAGGATTAGTTACGCCCCTGGTGGACGGATGTGGAGGCTCGTCCGCCAGACGACATCAAAATGTATCCCCAGATCTAAGTATTGGTAGTGAAGAAGGCAGATGGTGCCTCTGCTTAAGTGCTCGTTAAGAAAGGTGAGCAGGTACCGAGCTCGTACTCGCTATGTTACTTCCTATCGTTACGACGACTGAAAGATTGGGTGCGGGAGCGATTCCCGTATCAGGTGTCAGGAAAGAAGGTTCATGTCCCTCAGGTAACGCGTTATCGGGAGAGAATTCCAAGCGACCCCGAGGGAAAGTGGGGTCCATGACGAGGACTCAGAAAGTTACTCTGGAGCCTCCTCGCTGCGGGGGTTTAGATGATTGGGCCAAGGAACTCGCCTCCTGTTCGATATGTTGTTGTCGAGACACCAACTGGTGAACCAAACTTTCATTCTCACGGGTACGGTTTACCAGTTGCAGCATCATCTGTCGAATCTCGTATAACTGATCTGACACCTGACTTACGGCTGGTGCCGAAATTTGAGACTCGGTAGGGATCTACTAATTGGGTTCTCCGAGGGTCAGAGACCTCATATTAGAGTCACTAGGGAGCCCTCTGGAGGTTGTTCCTTTACTGACAGGTTCGGTCAAATCCTCTGCCAAGGGCTGAGGTTCGCTATGGAGATCGAAGCGATGGGGCTCTGAGAGGCCAGAGCTTCCGTGATTCGGCGAGCTAGGGCTCGGTGTTAGCGATGAAAGTTCAGACTGATTCAAGCCTCGGTTGATCATATCCATCTCTTAGCTAGCGGAGTGAGGGATTCGATTATTTCTTCCCAACAGACGGCACCAAAGTGTGAGGGGTTAATCTCACACTTAGATTAGTTAGGTTTAGAGAGAAGGGAGAAGCAATGGGATGAATCTCGTATGAATTAGAGATAGATCAAACGAAATTTGTGTTATTCAATTGTATCAGAACCTTACAAGAAGAGAATTGAAATGCAAAGATGTGTCTAAGTGTTTGTGTGATGTCTAGAACCCAAATCGTCCAGCCTCCTCTCGTTTCCGCTGCCTCTTCCTTTTATAATACTCAGTCTTAGTCTCAGCTACCTACTTGCGCAATATCCGCCACCTTAGATCTCAGGATTTGTTGTTCCACCTGACCAAGTCCATGTGGTTACTTGGATTTTTATTCGAACCCTTCCTTAATGAGCTTGCGAAATCCAGTGCCAACATTCATCATCGTTACTATCACCGTCTTCTCTTCCGACAACGCTTCGCTCAGGATTCTTTGTAAACTTCTCACATTGTTCGTCTTAAACTATCAACCAAACAAAAATAACAGTTATCATTTGTATATGCTAATTTTTTTTTATAATACATATCTATTCTATTAAAACAGAGACACTAAAAAATCTACTTAAAAAGAGTCATAGTTAGACCAATCATTAGATATTTAATAAGTAAAAAAATTACATATATCGAGACATATATTTAATACACATAATATATGCTTAAATGTTGACGGGATTTGGAAATATTTATTTCAAATTAAATGTAGACATAATTTTAATATTAATTTCAAATAAGAATTAATTTACCTTAATATAATAGATTACCCCGCGCACAGCGCAGATCAACACTAGTGCTAATTTATATCACGTACAGGATTATATGCTGATGACCGGTTCAACATGCTAAAGTATTATTCGAATCTAATTAAAATAATTTCTAGATACATAGTTTTGAGTACCTACTATTAGAATACATATTAAAAAATATAAAATAATGGTGTCTCATGTTTTAAAAGCATAAATGAGATGTATCACGTATTTACATTATAAAAGATGAGATGTATTACTCATATATATTTGTTTATACGTAAACTTGATATCTAAACATGCTTCCCATAGTATTATATATATACACGTAGATGAATAAAGTACTAACGGTATTTGTGTTGTTAAATTCTTGTTTGGCTGCGATCAATGCGGGCACAAACGCAGGAAAGTTTGAAATTCGCGGTAGCGATGATAGAGGCTGTGGCTGAGCAAGTGACGCCAAATAGTAGACAACTAAAGACAGGAAGGCTGTTAGAACCAAGAGATAAACGATCCATTTCAGCTCTCTCCACTTTGCCTGAAGTTGAAACAACATATGTTTCAGCAGCTGCGGTCTAGGCAGCGGCTCTAGACCGCAGCCACTGTTGGTTGTGGGGATAAAGATGGCAGTCGTTTTCTTGGTGATGGTCATGCTTTTGTAGATAGTCTTAATTCAGTCAAATGTCTCTTATCTCTTAGTATATATTTCTACTGGACTCATGCAGGTGTATTGTATCATTGTGGCCAGAGATGTCGCAATATATAGATTAAATCTTCGATTGTCATTTGTCAACATATAAATTAGTCATAGATTTCTTTGCGTGAACCCATAAACTTAGATGTGAGACATGTGTCCTAAGTAATTTCTTTTGCTACTTGTAAACGTAACTAATGAAAACGGAAATATTCTTTTAACAATATGTATTATAATTTGCATATATATAACACAAACGGAAATATAGTTTTGCATATATATAACACAAATTTCGTAATCTGCGAGTTACTCTTTTTATACTCCGCTAATTTGAAGTTTTCTCATCTAAACGTATACGTAAAACTCGAATTTCAAAATGTAAAGTCAGAGATAAACGATGCACACAAGAATTAACGAGGTTCGGCAATGTGCTTACGTCCTCAAAACACCAATAGAATTTATATAGACAATCTTACAACAAGACCTTGTCTACTTGGAATTACTCGACACTAAGAACACCTTAGTTCGACACCAACCTAAATTCTAACAATACAACAGTCTATTGCAACAAACAGACTCTGTTCCAACAAGCAATGCAGCTTGTCTATGATCACCGTATCTCAATCAATGAATCTCTTTTTTTTTGTGTATTTTCGGCTAACCCTAATCACTCACGACCCTTTGATATATATACCACATATATATGGGTTATCACACCACAGAAAGTCTGGAAAATCTACTTTTCATAAAAAAAGAATATTTTCCTAAACAAATCTTTCTTAAATATTCTGAGTATCTTCAACAAGCACAACTTCTTCTTGTTCTAACAGACACTGCTTTCTGTTATGTTCTTTTATGCACCATGATCAATCACAACTGATTTCTTATGCATGTTTCCAACTTTT
>OVAN01014988.1:0-11634 GCA_900406275.1 Anastatica hierochuntica
CTCAATCTCTTGTGTTTTCCCATTACGCATGACTCACAGAAATCCAATACTTCAATTCTTCTCTTATCAATAACTCCTTTCTTGGCCAAAATTTGCATATTCTTCTGACTAATATGACCGAATCTTCTATGCCACAACACTGTTTCATCAATAGCAAGCTTCTTCTTCTGAATACTGCTATTAACTTGACTTGTTACAGTCTCACCATCAAGCAAATACAGAGATCCAACAAGAGTCTCTTGTAGTCCCAACTTACCATTCATGTAGTACCTCGTTTTTCCACCACCACATGAATGATTAAATCCCAAGATATCCAATGTACCAAAAGATATCAAGTTTCTCTTCAACTCAGGAACATATCTAATATTTGTAGAGTCTTCACCGATTCTCCATTTGCTTTGATGCTTATAGAACCAATCCCTTGTACAGAAACTAAATAGTCATCTCCAAGAAGTACCTTTCCTACATTCAACTCCTTGAAAGTATTAAAACCAATCTCTCCTCGATGTCATGTGATAAGAACAACCTGAATCCAAAACCCACTTATCACGATGCCACTGATCTGAGACTGTCATAGCATCTGATTCCTGTACCAAATCAACTACTACAGTCGCTTCTGCTGGTTCTGCATCACCATACTTTCTTTTCCTGGCATAGCAATCTTTCTTTGTATGACCTTGCTTTCTATAGAACCAACAAGTAACTCTTGAACCAGAAGCAGATCTTGATCTACTTTTCTCATTCTTCTAATTTACCGCAAGACCTTTCTTCTCTGGTCTTCCTCTTGCGAAAAATCCTTCACCATCAGCCTGAGAAGACTTAACCGCCTTCTCTTTCAAATCTATTTCCTTAGTTACTTCTTTCAACGTCAGAGAGTCTATGCCGCACTTCATCGTTTCTTTCAAAGAACTATACTGCGATGAAAGAGAGTCCAACAAAAGTATTACCTGAACTTCGTCTGATAAAGTAACATTAAAACTAGCCAGATGAGAAACAATCTTCAAGAAATCATCAATGTTCTCATCAATAGTTCTTGATTCTTCCATCTTAAATGTATAGAACTTATGCTGAAGATAGATTCTATTAGGTAGAGACTTAGAGTGATACAACCTCTCAAGCGTAGACCATGTCGATGCTGCTGTAGTACACAGCTCAATCTTCCGCAGTACATGAAGACCAACATTGAGAACGATCAGATTCATCGCCTTTAACGATCTCTCTTCTCTCTCGAACTCCTCTCTTTCGAGTAGTTCTTTCTATGCTGCCTCATCTTCATCCTTTTTCTTCACCGATTTGGCTTGCGATGAAGATGACGTTTCCTGTAGCACATCCTTCAGACCTAGAACCGAGAGATGCGCAAGCATCCACTTCTTCCATAGCGAGAAATCTCCCTGTCCATCGAATCTCTCAACCTCGATCCGAGCATTCGACATCGTCGCTTCTATCACGAAAGCTCTGATACCAATTGTTGCTCCCAGAATCATGATCAATACACGGAAACAATCGAATCACGATATCGAAACAGATCGATTGAGAAACGAAGAAGGAGAAGAAGAATCAGAAGTGTAACAAGAGATAACATAGAGATTTGTTTACCCGGAGTTCACGGATTTGTGGCTACGTCTCCGGGGCCTGGCTAAGGCGATTCACTATAATCAAAATCAACAATCACAACACAATCTCTCCTCTCTCTCTCTCTATCTCTCTCTCTCTCTCTCTCTCTCTCAAGCTCGCTCACTGCCATTAAAAGGATTCTAGAGCTTAAGAAAATATCACACAAGATCTGGGTTTTAATACCCCAGATTCTGTTACAACCGAAAACCCGGTTTATACATAACAGTAGAACCATAGAAACAACTCAACCCAAAATTAAACCAATCCTAGATTGATAACCAACTTCTAATTGAGTTACTCATCCAATTCTATGCACTTGAGAATTTGATTTCTCATCACCAAGACTCCGATAACTGTATATTTTCGCGTGCCTATTAATTTCACAAATAACCAAAAATCAAGGGAGAAAATATGATTGGGGTTCACCATTTTATTTGGTAATGTTAAAAGTATCAGAGAACAAAAGTTTTGAGAAGGAGCGATCAAAAAAAAATTGAAAGAAGAGAAAACTATGTTAAGCGCTAAATAGACTGTCTATCTGTTACAACATGTCTATGAACTGAATAGAGCAAAATCGTCATTAAAAAAAAAAGAACAGTTAGAAAAAAACTATGGCTATTTACTTAAATAATGGGATTTCATCCAATATCTGACCAAATTTTCTATTATTTAATTTCTTTTTAAGATTTCAAAATGTAGACCTTGTGGTAGTGGTGTGAAGAATTTTTCTTTGAAATTTTATTCTCAGCTATCAGGTTACTTTGGCAGCGTTGTCAGAATTATAGTTCCCCTTTACACTTTTGAGCAAAGAAGAATGATGATGTACTGATGGACTTGAAATTACATGATGTGTCGAGTCTCATAGGCACTTTGGTTACCAAATGCTATTTTTTCCTTCATTTTCTTTTTGACATCAAATGCTACTTTTTCCTTCAAGTGAATAAAGGTGTCCCAGGAATTGACTCCTATCCCTAAAGTAAAAACTAACGTGAACACAACATTAACCCTCCAAGGGTTTCTTGTATTTACAAAAGCATGTTTTTTCGTAACCAAAGTATTGTGGATTGAAAAACAATAAAAATTCAAAGAACATATAACGATTTTTTACCTAACCCACACAAAAAAGATTGTACACCTTAAACCAATTCCACAACGCACAAAAACTTGATTAGGTTTTAAATATTAGTGTCATCACGACTTTTTAAAAAATTTAGTTTGAGAAAATATTAGTGAAAATGACATGTACAAATTTAAAATTATGATTAAGTCTTTCGATTATTACAAGATAAATAGATGTTAATAAAATATTGGACTACCAATGTAAAATGATACATGTTTATATGATTAAGTCTATATGATTACTAGATAATTGGTCCGCACCATGTGCGGGCATGAGTTAATTCTTTGTATAAATTTATATTATTGTTGATTTATAAACGTTTATTATATTATTAACATGATTCGTTTTTTATTTTATGTGTGGTTAGATAATATGTAAGTATTATTATTTATTATTGTAATGCATAAGTGTGTTTTTTAAAAATTTATGAATGGATAGACATAAAAGTTCTGACACAATAGCATATAACATAAGTCTAGTGTTAAATTACACACGAAGAAAAAAGATGACGAAAAAACAACACGTTCTGACGATAATCTTATGAAAAATACGACTATAATCTGCATGTACAAAAAAGACAACAAGTTAATAATAATATTTAATTAGTTGATATAAATCGAGATTATATATATACAAAAAGGTTTTTAACACAAATAATTTAACAATTAGACTTACCGTGAGTTACGAAATATTCTGAAATATTTGTTTGTAGACTACATTTGTTGTGGTCGTCTGAGGCTTCCCTTCTTTGTCTATTATCAATATTTTCAATCCAGATCTCGATTTAACTCTTGAAAATGCAACATATAATTGGCCGTGAGAGAACACTTGTCTTAGAGAGAAACAAAACAATGGCTTGCAATGTTTGGCCCTGACTTTTGTTGATGGTCATCGCAAAAGCTAAAGTCACGGGGAACTGTCTTTTGTGTGTTCTGAAGGGGAACTTTGTTTCAGGTGGAGTGACATACATCCTTGGGATTAAAACTTTATCTCCGTCCACGTCATTTCCTGTTATTATTCAACCTTCTATGACATGTCTAGCTAGCTGAGTAACGATTAGCCTAGTACCATTGCATAAACCGCCTTTACTATCAATGTTACGTAGACACATGAAAGGAGTACATATCTTTAGCTTCAAATAATGTCTAGGTAGTCCAGCGAGTTTTATACTACTAAAAAACGCAGTAGGATATACCACAAAATCATCGTCCGCAACATCCGGTGGTGAAATGTTGTCTGAGCTAAGATAAAATTTTTCTTCACATGTAATCATGATATGTATAAAACATAACTTTGCGACAAATGTGTATGGTAGTGTTACCGAAATTAGCTAATAACGTAGGCATTATAATTTTATTTTTAAAAACGGAAAATAAATTGTACCTGACAATTGTGAAAGCATGTAATCGTTTATTTTTTCGGCCTCGTCATTTGTAGGACTTCGAATTGCTCTATGTCTATATAAATCATTGTTTTTTGACGTTTGAAATGAGTCTCCATACACTTCTTTTGCCATGGTTTGTATAGAATCTTCTCCGCATTCTCTTATAAGCAAATCTTTGGGGATTTCGATCTCAACTTGTCCGTCATTTGTGAGATTTATTTTTCCATCACCAATATTTAGAATCCATTTCGAGAAGGATTGTAACTCTTTAGATGCCTCATCAGTAAGACCTGCAAGCAATCTCATGTTCTTCGTTAACTTTAAAACCTTGCAATGCTCCCAAAGGTATTACGAATTTAGAGCCGTCAACACGGTTTCTGCTCTACCTCCTCCAGGAATAACCGGTAATATATGCCTAAAATAACCGCCAAGCACGACAACCTTACCACCAAAAGGATTGTCCTCGTTTGACCTCATTATATCACGCATGCTTCGATCTAACTCTCGAAGCAATGCCTGCTCATCATAGGTGCCTCATCCCATACAATTAATTTCGCCGCATTAACCAATTCTGCACGATTTAATCCTGGACCCATATTTTTGCAACTAGTAAATTCATCATCATCAACCGGAATATCAAACCTTGAATGCGCAGTTCTACCTCTTTCTAGCAACAATGTCGCGATTCCACTGGATGAAGTATTGAGGACAATCATACCTTTAGATCGGATGGCCGTTGAGAGTGCTCTATATATGAATGTTTTTCCAGTACCTCCAAAACCATAAAGGAAAAACACGCCGCCTCTATCGTTAATAGCTGAATCCATAATTTGGTCGTAAAATCCTCGTTGCTCATCAGTAATCATTTCAAGAAGTCTTTTATTTTCATTTTCTTGTTCTACCCGGTCATAATTGAGCTCATCATCAATAAGTCGATTTCCATTGTAGCTTCCAAAATCATCCGGTTTTGGCATTTTGTCCCATTTATCAAGGGAACGACCGTTGCTCATCAAAATATTTTCAATCTCAATCAGAGCAATGTTTGTTATTTGCTCCACAGTCAGGTTCATTTCTGCATGATCACGAAACAAATTTAATACATTGTTATAAGGATTGATTCAAAATTATGATCTTTTGTATATAATGTCTTACCAGGTCGTCCTATTTCTTTGTGCTTGTAGTAAAGGATATCTTCTGTAAGATATTCCCAAGTAGCTTCTCAAACAACATGAGGTTTAGATAAGCAATCGCACATTAACATATGCGCAAAATACTTTCGTGTGTACCGACCTGAACAGAAAAAACATGCTTCTTTGATACCTTCTATGTACTCCTTGCCATTATCCATCAAGCCCAAAGCATAGCAAGCTTCTCTAAACGTAGGGTATAGTACACCATCAACTGTTCTTATATCCTCAAATGAAGTTGGTTCTTTAACCCAATTAAGTTGAACTCTTAGATAGTATAGTTCATCACATGATGCGTGGATATGAGCAATCCTTCCTATAGTGAATCCTCTTTTCCATGGACAAAATTCTCTTGTACCAGATTTCCAAACAAATTTTGTTGGAAACTCAACATGTGTCAATTCTTTGGCCTCCGGGTATTTCTTATTTGCTTCAAACCATGCCAGAAACATAGACTTGTTTATTGTCTTCTTTTTGAGTACACTCTCAATAGGTTCGTCTTCGTCGTAAAACACCATATGTTGATCTGGTAGATGAAATCCAAGTTTCTCAATAGCTGTACTACGGTAATGGGTAGCAATCCGAGGATTCACCAAGTAGATTCCGATGCAGAAATGTATCTACGTTGAAGGTAGTTCGAAATAATTGAATTAAAAAAAAAAATACTATAGTATATTTTATAAAAACAATTACTATATAAATTAGTCATACCAGAAGTCAAAGTATTTCTTAATTTCGTCTACAATGTCGTCTTCATCTTCGTTGTCCATCGCTGCTGAAACATAATCGGGACCTTTATGTATATACTTGAAAAGATACTTCACAACTCTTGTCTGTATGCACCATTCTACAGTCATATGAGTGCGGTATCTAAGCATGAGTTCTCTGTTGTATGGAACAACATATTCATTGTCTAATTTGAATCCGTTCTTCTCAATGAACCGATCATCAATACGACGCATGTAGGCTGGAAATCCATTTGCGTCAATAGACCTTCTGATGTTGAAAGATTTCGGAAAGTGTTTAGAGCACTTGCCGTTAACCATACAAACATTATCCTTTTTTCTGCACCACATGGTCCATGCATCATACACTCACCAATGATTTCATTTAACTCTTGATCTACGGTCATCTTCGGAATTTCGGCACATATTATCTTGTCTATATCATCGGCAGTAGGGAATTTTGAATTTTTGTCCATGAAAAGCAGTATATGAGCATGCGACAATCCTCTTTTTTGAAACTCAATTGTGTACATTGCTGAAAAAAATATGTAAAAATTAGATGATGACTTTATGATGAGGGACAAAGTATATTGAGCTAAAATTGTTTCAAATCATTAACTATTTTCGTTTTCATCTTCACTTAAAGATTGAATAATAGATATGGAAGTTTACTTTAAAATAAGTTATTTAGAAATTTACCTGCAGCAGTTGTTCCAAAAAAAAAGAACCTTCTTTTTTCGTCAACTCCGCGATGAGATTTTCCAACTTCATCTTGAAGACTCTACACATTATGTCTGGTCTATCCTCAGCGTTTAAATTGTATACCTTCAAGAACCTTGTAATTTCTGGCCATTTCGAGTCCCACGTGAAAGTGATAAACAGATCCAGAAGTCCATAGTACTTGCAAAGCGTCATTGCGTCAAAGTAGTGTTGTTTCATATATCTCTTCCCGCCCATGAAAGTCTCTGGTATGAAAATTCTATTCCCTTGCTCGGTCATTTTAGCTCCACCCATAGTTGTTGCTTTTTGTATAGCTTCGTAGTTAACGGAACGAAGCTTCTTTTGATTGTGCCACAGATAACGCAACCTACTTTATTCTTTCATTGTGTATACGTCCACAAGTAATTGTTGGAATAGTCGTCCTGACATTTTTATTATAGGTGATTCTCCAACCCTTTCTCAAATGCGATAAGCGAAAAATTCGCGCATAGTGATTGACTTCTTTTTTTAGGTAGTACTCCCTTCAAAACCCATAGGAATTTGTAGCCGAAATCCATCTTCTCCATATGGGAACAACAACGGGTATTGCAAAGGCAAATATGTCGGATGTAATTCACTTATCCTCTGTAATTTACCACTTGTACTCTCAAGAACAATATCGCGTGTCCCCATATTTAAAGTGAAATCTCAAGGTATCAGACCAGCGACTTCATTTGCAGTTGGTAGATTATGGGTCCTACCATCGGTTTACCTAGCTTCGATTAACCTCATTCTATAACCTGACGATCCTTCTAAGTCAAATTTATCCCTCGTAGATCTAAACGCTCATACATGAGGATTACATGTGTCTAGCATGTTTTTCTACATAAGAACATCTGTCTCTCTTAGTTTCGCAGCTCCAGCTCGGTCGATCCTATAAAAAGATTCATAACAATTATAATTTCTAGAATTACTTTTTAAATGATACATAATGTAAATGCAAAAGATATGATGTATCATCATAGAGAAAAAAATACCCGGCATTAGTGCCAAGTTTGTTCTTATTCTCGTTCATAGTGTCTATGATATATAGTTGCAGAAACTTAGGGGTTTCTCCTTTCTCCGAAAATATGTCACCAATTCGATAATAGTTCTCGTCGAACAGTCGAAATACAAAAGGTCCACGACCATTGTTAATTTAGTTATCTATCTTCCGACCAAGCGATATGAAAGAGAACATCATATTATAAACACGTATGAACTCCCGAAAATGTTTAGTTAACTCGTCGCCTTTGCACAACAAGTCAATCAGGACTTGGGGTGGATTTTTCTAGATGGGGTAGAACAATCTTACCATGCTTGCAACACATGGTAAATATTGGATTTGCCGCATGGTTACGTTTCCCTATTCGTTCACTGTACCACATATAAGCTTCACAATGGTTGCAGTTACATATTGGGTCTCCTTCATCATAATAACATGTGGAACAACTTTCTATTTAGTACCTCATATATTCTAACATATTTAGATTCGATGAAAAGCAAACTCGGTTTCTGTAAGCTCTTACCATTTTTCTGAATCCCGATGATAAATACCGAGTTACTTGAGGTGATAAATTGATGGGTGCTGGTAAGTATCGTTTGACTTCTCGAAGATTAAGCCGCTTGATATCGAGTGTTAGTGTGGGTGTTCAAATCTTCGTCCTCCTCATCAGATTCGCTTTCCATTGCATATCTATTACTATATGCTGCAAAATGACTAAATAGAATATTATAATATTTTCACTTACAAACAATAACAAATATATTTGGAACCAAAATAAACCATGATGTTAAAGTCATCTTATCAAATTAAGTTTACTTTTTACAAATGACTATTAAAAAGTTACCTTCAGGAAGGTCCTGGACGACGAACCTGGGTGGAACTAGGTTACTTGAATGAGTCGGCAGTCTTTGAATTTGCGTATATGTTGTTTCTGTAATGAACAATCAGCAAATAATAGACATTAATACAACGTGCACATACAGATCGTTAGCAATAAAACAAACGATGAACCATTTTTACCTCTTTGATAATCAATTACTTCATCAATCGGTGGAATTATCGGATTTATCCTTGTTTTATTTCTGGTAATTGTTGCGTTGGCTAAATAGTAGAAAAATTCGTCATGATGTTTGTCACAAAATGACTTTTTCAAATATTTATAATAATTTTTTTTATCATTTTTTTTTTGTTTCTAATACCATTGTTTGTCGCGATCTTTGATTTAACTGAGCGAGGTGAGTGTGTAGGTCTCTTTCTACCATCAAGTATAAGACTAAGCCGATCTAATTTTCCTTGATTAGCAAGTGTACCTTATAATGTACGTAAAATTAAAATAAATAATTAGCTAGCTCGAGTTAATTACCTTTTTGAGTAAAACTAAATCCATCACATGATTGGATGTGTGAAAATCTTATACGTAAACGTCACTTGTGTTTTTCCTTGATAGTTGGCTTATTGTAGAAATACCAGTCGGATTATCACCTGTCTGGGAGCTCGTCGAAGTGTCTGATCATATTTTGAAAACTCATAATTGAATACTATGTGTATACCTAAATTAGAAAACAATCCACATAATGTTAATAACATGCCTTTTCTGTGAGTGTTTGGACGACTTGGCACAGTTGAAGATGTTTTTTGGCTACCGTCATTGAATATTCTTGTAACTGTAAAAAGTATTTAGTTCAGCAAATAATTTAGTAAAACACACGTTAAATAATTTTTTAAAAATAAAGTTTATGTTAAGTTGGCTAATAATATCTAAGTGTTAGCTTGCAATATTGTACGGAGTATATTGGACAAATGTGGATAGTATAAAATCTGAACATTGATACTAACCTTTTCCGGAAGATGTAAAAGCCAACGTGGTTTTGCTATTCAATACCCTCTTTCTAGCATTTCTTGATTCAATTACCTTAACAGCAGTAAAGGATGGATAGCCGCCGAATGTAGAACATGATGGTAGTGTACGTGGAGTAATGTCTCGGAAAATTAGATTACTCATGTCCTGTAATGGTGGATATCCCTTATTTTAATTTGGTGAAGGGGATCCATTTATGATCATAGAGTTTCCAGCTGAACAGAATTCGTTTGTATTTTCCTTATTGTCTTTGTTTCCTTTATTTACTACAAAATAAATTGAACAATAAATTTCGTTATATATATAGTTGTTGGAATTGTTACACCGAATAATAAAACATATCATTGAAAAAGTAAGTTTAACAATAATAAAAAAAAACACAATATACGTTTATTTATAATAATAATAATAATAATAATATTGTAGAAATATAGAATGATATGTATGTAAGAACATAATGAATGGATAAATTAATTTAATGAATACTTAACGAAACTATATGGTTTGTGAAAAAAAACTTACGTGGGTTTTTTTGGGGATGTGAGTTTTTCCCGGAGTCGTTAGATCTTGGAGCAGTTCTCTTCATATTGTGTGTTTTGAGTGCTTCGTTATTCCTTGAATTTATAATGGCTTCTTTTCTTACGCTTCTAGATATCAAACTCCATTGCCATAATAAGAGGGGAATTGTATAAGAATGTAAAGGTCGGACACAAACTACAACTCACACTAAACAATTTAAAAGAATATGTTGGTAAACTCAGTAGTACAATGATTTAACTTTGAATATGGACTTTTCTTTATCGTAATATGAATAATTATGGTAATGCCATAAAATATACAATACAATCTAAATGTTATGAATACGTAAAGAAATAAAATATTTCTGCTATCCGATCATCGTTATTAAAGATTATCATTAATTTTAATGCTATATGTAGATATATTTTATAATTAATTTGAATAATATACAAATCATATTACATACATTTAGTCAATGTTTTGTTGATTATGATAATATCAATTGAGATGATAATAATACAATAATGATAGGTAGAAATAAAAATACAATCTTAAAGATAGGTAGAAATAACGCAATAATGGAATGGTGATTTGCGAGAATCTATTGAATATATTTCTCCAATTAATTGTAACACTATTATTTGCCAAAACTTAACCAAAGTCTTAAATAATGTATCAATAATAGTACGCTGATTGACATACTTTTTTTTATTAACTGTTCTTGTTTCCTTTATTTGCAAACAAAAATTTCTTATTGTAAAATATATTGAACATATCCATACGACAATTCAGCGTAGTTTCCATTAATTTGCTGGTATTTTTAAAAAAATATACATATAATTTCATTGAATAACTATAATAGTTCGTTATGAAATTATAAACAATTGTGAGAGAGTCACGGCTTATAACTTCACTATTAGAATCCATGTTAATTATTTATGGAAAAACTAGTTAATTGGCCCGCACCCTGTGCGTGCATGAACTACTTCGATAAATTATAACACTATATCGCCATATTTTGATTACGGTTTGTTGTATTCTAATTGTTTGGTTTGTTAAAAATGACTGTGAAAATGTGATATGGTTGTTACCCATATTTTAAGTGAGTTACAAATCAATATCTAACGACATTGTTCTTAATAATTATGCATCGACAAAAGAGACAATTGTTTGTATAAAAAACCTGGGAAAAAAATGCATAATAACTATCAAAATCTTCAAAAGGTAGATGTATTTTATGAAAGCAATTAATAGTAAATTATTTGATAAAAACATAAAACTAATTACTTACCTCGAGATTATGGAATATTTTGGAACACTTGTTTGTAGACTACATTAAGTGTTTTATTTTGAGGCCTTCCTTTTTTATCGATTATCAAGATTTTTAGTCCCGATCTCGATTTCACCCTCGATAGTGCGACATATAATTGGTCGTGAGAGAACACTGGTCTAGGTAGGTACAAACCAACGTTTTGCAAAGTTT
>OVAN01014989.1:0-11632 GCA_900406275.1 Anastatica hierochuntica
AAATTTTAGAAATAATCTTGTAAGCCACATTACAAAGGCTAATAGGTCGAAATTCAGCCATCCTCTTGGGATGATCCGTCTTAGGTATAAGACAAATATTAGTCTCATTCAAACGAGCGTCAAATGTCCCAGAACTAAAGAAATCCCTAACCAGACGAACTAAATCCTCCTTCAGAATCCCCCAATACCTTTGAAAGAAAAGCGTTGTCATCCCATCAGGCCCAGGTGCTTTCTCGGGGTGCATTGAAAAAAGCGCTACCTTGACCTCATTTTCCGTGACCCCCCGAGTCAAAGATTGATTCATGTTATCGGTAATAACAGAATCAACATTCTCAAGAACCTGAGTGAAATCACTCACCCCTGTAGTTTGGAACAAATCGTTAAAATACTTTATTGCAATATCCTCCAGACATTCCGGTCGTTCTTCCCAGTCTCCTCGTGAATTAAATAAACCTGTGATCCGGTTTCTCGCCCTCCGTTGTTTGGTTGATGCATGGAAAAATTTTGTATTCTTATCACCCTCTTTTAGCCACAAATTCCTACTATTTTGTTTCCAGTAAATCTCTTCATCCTTATAGGCCTCGTGCAATTTTCTTTTGATGTCTACAATTTCATCCGTGGAAACCGAGTCATCATTTTGCGCTTCCTCCAATTGTTCCTTTAAAAGGTCAATCTTCTCCTTGCCTGGTGGTACATTGTTTTTCCTCCACCAGGAAATGGAGTTCCGACAGTTTTGTACTTTATCCACAAAAACCGGGGTTTGAAAATTCCGAGTGCGTTGCCATCCATTCTCAATAGCCTCTGCCAAACCCTCCATCCCTATCCATCTCTTGTCAAAACGAAAATTTTTGTAAAACTTCTCGGCCTTGCAATTGGACTTCAGTAGAATTGGTCTATGATCGGACCCTATCCGAGCTAAATATTCCACCTTTGAGTGACCAAAGGCAGTATGTCATTCCACGTTTCCAACCGCTCTATCGAGCTTGCATCTTACACTCTGATTATTACGTGTACCTTTCCATGACAGTGGATCCCCTGCACAAGGAAACTCTGTCATCCCACAAAGACTCAACATCTGATTAAAAGGAATAAAAGACACCGCAAACCTCATTTTGCCCCCTTTTTTCTCATGATTGCCTGTTAACTCGTTGAGATCACCAATAATCAACCAAGCATTCAATCTATTCGAACCAAGATCTACTAATTTGTCCCAAACACAATCCCTATTTGCGGGTACTGGATCCCCGTAGACAAAGGAGATTGAAACTCGAAACCCATAAAACGAAGCATTAACATCTATAATGCGATTATTAGAGAATAAAACATCCAATTTTATTTCATTATTATAAAGGATAGCAAGTCCACCGCTTAAAGCAATAGGATCAACGGTATACAAATTATTAAAACCGAATTCAACTTGAAATTTTTGTAAACAAACTAAAGACTGTTTTGTCTCATATAAGAAAATAACATCGGGCCTAAATTTTTTTCAAAGATCTCTCAAATTATCCGCTGTCAAATCCCTGCCTAGACCATGACAGTTCCAACTCAGAATCTTCACGGGCGAGCCGGTGGATTCAGGGGAGCCACCAATCCTTTCTTTGATGTCCTGGGAATTGTCAACCCCTTTGACCCTCCCTTATTCTCATTGCCCAACCGCTTGATACCTGTAACAAGAGAAAAGCTTTTTTTATTACCAAGAGAAGCCTTAACAACTCGGCCCTTAGAATCCGATCTTTTTCGTGGCGAAACCAAATTCATCATGTTCATTTTCTTAAACCCCATGCCTTTAATTTTCCGGGGACTCCTAGTACATCTAGCCAAACCATTCAAACCATTATTTCCTTTAGAAACCGAGTTCTTAGTGGTTAACTTAATACCAGATAAACCAGATAAACCAGATATAAGACCATCAATTTTCACCCCTAAACCTGGTGTAGAAACAGTGTGTAAAGTAACCAAAGTATTACCTTCTTCACCAGATGAGGTCAACTGATTATGAACCAGTGCCTCTGCCAAACCAGCGTCGGAACCATCATCGCCAACAGCACCATAGGCCTCGGTCTCCTGCTCGTCTTCCCAATATTCCTCATCCACGCCCTGCTCCAGGTCTGCCTGAGCATCCTCCATCTTTGGTAAAGCCGTAACCGCATTCACCTCTCCCAAAGTTTCCTCAGCGGTCATCTCTCCCTCCTCAACAAGGAGGTCATCATTAGCCATCAAGTCCTCCTCCAGACCCACCTGTGCATTCCCACTCTCCCCACTCTCACCAGCATCCGCAGCCTTATCTTCACTAGATACATTTGCCCCTTGAACCAACGGCTCCATGACACCCTCAGCACGCGACCCTGTACGCACTGGATACAACGGTTTTGGCCATGGTTGGCGGCGTTGATGACCAAAACCCGCATTTCCATGATTCCGAGAACTGCCCCCTTTGTAGCCCTTAGGACGGACTAGGCGGTGAGTACCACTACTCTCAGCTCTACGCCGCACCACCGCAGCATAGGAGTCGTTGTTTCCTCCCTGGGATAGCCTAGAATCAACACGCTTCCCACTTGGACCCGAAAGTGACCTGTCCACATTCTCCCTGAGCTCCCAATCCAAAGCTCTTTTCACAGGCAAACGCTTACCATCATCACAAGACCTGGCGTCCTTCAAAGAAACCCCCGCTGCTGTATCCACAGGAGGCTGCCCGCATCTGATCTGAGCCCCTTTCAAGTCCGGGCAAACGGAAGCATCATGGGATAACATATGACAAAGCTTACAGAAACCATTCAGCTTATCATACCTCAAGCTGACCACTATTTCCTCTCCATGCTCAAAAGGAATAACAATCTTGAAGATAATTGGTTTTGACCCATCCACTGTCACCAAGACACTCCCAGAATCCGCATCAAACTCCCTGACTTCACCCACAGCTCTGCCCACAGCCCGAATCGTTTCCTCCGCCAATAGGTGCATTGGTATATCATTTACCGAAATCCAGAACGTTATAGCCGACGGGTACATAGGCTGGATTACCGGTTCCCACCGAACCAGTGAGACCATCCAGCCATCGAAATGATACGGTCCCCAGCTTAAAACATCCAAAAGGTCTCTCTCATTCAAAAACGTGAACTGGAATTTCCCGTTATCCAATTCACCGCCTTCCACCTTACCTTCCAGCCGCCAAATCTTTGGGAAATTAGCAATGAGATTCTCCATCCTCTTGATTTCAGGATTCATGAGTCTCCCGATTAAGGTAAGCGAAAACTGCTTCACTCTCCTCTCAATCCCAACCGCCGATAGACGAACCGCTTCAGTTCTGACCACCGCGTGACCCTTTTGTGAGACCAGTTGAGCCATAGCAAACCTTAACAAAAATCCCAGTGATGACCACAACAGAAAGAAAGAAGAGAAACCTAGTAGCCAGTAGAAAATCAGACCGAGACAAGCCAGAAACAGAACTTTGAAACCGTGAACTTGGTGTTGAGGAAGAGACAAACCTCCTGTCTTTATACCCAGAGAGGATCGAAAAACCTTGATGGAAAATCGGATATCAATCCTTGAGATCCCGAGATCCACCAAGAAAAGGAAACTCTGCGCAAATGTGAAGATACCAAACCCACAATCAAATCTCCCAGATGCCAAAACCGTGAGCTGCCAGATCTCCTCTACCGCAGCAGATCTTTGTACGCGATTCCCCCATTGTTTAAAAGAGATCTCTTCCATAAAAGCACCGACCACTGAAACCCCCCAGACTAACCCTGGATCCGGCGTGATTCATCCAGCCGATAACATCTATGAGACGATCTCAGTGGAACAACACCAACGCTAGTCTCCCTAAGATGAACCGACCACCGCAGATCGGCCAGGAACCCAGAAAAAACCGACGTCTCCCATAAAACCGCCGTCAAAACCATCAGAAACCCTAAATCGCTTCGCCTTTACCATCGCCTTTACCGTCTTTTTTTTACTCGACCCTTAAAGTTTTGAAAGAGAATAGAGGTTAATTCTTTTAAGTGTACAATTATCTAATTTTCTCTTTCTTTTTTTTTTTATCATCAGTCTAGTGGCTTAGTAGTTCTCTGAAAAAGACATCACCTCGGTTCGAACCCAGATAAGTGAGTTTGGTCAACAGAGATGGTAACCACTGTACCACTTGTGCCGGTCATCTAATTTTCTCAATTCTGAAAGGAATAAAACCGGAATTTATGTAATTTATAATTACAATGAAGGAATTATTCATAGTCTGAGGAAAAAAGAAAATTTAATCATAGAAAATTGTAAAAAAAAAAGACATTAAAAAAAAAGAAAAAACGAAGAAATTTGGGGAAGTGTGAGAAAGGAAGTGGGCCCATGTGAGTGAAAAGTAGGGGGGAGTATCATAACATGTGCATAAGCTTTTTCGGTATCTGTCGAATCTTCTCTCTCAATTTCCTCTTTCTTTTGTTTGTCAAACATTTGACGATTTCTTATTAGCTTTTTTTGGTCATGTTCAAATGTAATACACAAATCTTACTAATATTTCACTTTGTACTATTTCACTTTGTACGAACCCACAACACTTTCTTCACCCAAAACCAGGAAAAATTATACTAATTTCGATTTCTACAACTAGGAATTTGTATCCGTCTCTCTGTCAACGACCAGAATCGTCGTTTGATGGTGTTCCTCTGCTGTCAGTTTCAGTTGCTTCGGTGATCGAGTGAGATAAAACTTTCTGAGCCTTTCCGAATATATTGGAGGTTCAGGCGATCAGATTCTGAGATCTCGGTTTTTACTTCTTCGGGTTTGTGTTGTAGAATTCAAATTTGTGTGTACGATGGGAGAAGGAGAAGAAAAGGGCAATGAAGCAACAGAATCGAACGAGAGATCCTTAGCATTGTCTCCTACTTGGTCTGTTGCTTTAGTCTTGACTGTCTTCGTTGTTGTCTCTTTGATCGTTGAGCGTTCCATTTTTCGTCTAAGCACTGTAAGTAGTACTCTTCTTCCTTTTACCAGAATCGTTTTTTGTTTCATCTTTCTAATGGTTTGTCGTCACACAGTGGTTGAGGAAGACTAAGAGGAAACCTATGCTTGCTGCTTTGGAGAAGATGAAAGAAGGTTTACTTCTATCAAAATGAATATTCCTTTTTTTTTTGTGTTTCTTTCTTAAATGTCTATTCTTGTTTTTTACAGAGTTGATGCTGCTTGGCTTCATATCACTTCTGTTGACTGCTACCTCTAGCACAATAGCCAACATTTGTGTCCCTTCCAGTTTCTACAACGATAGATTTGTTCCGTGTACACGCTCTGAGATTCAAGAGGAACTTGAAAGCGATTCAACTGTTGTCAAGCGTAATCTTTTAACAAAATCCCTCTTCTTCAACATCTTTAGGAGAAGGTTGGATGACTTAAAACAGACTACTACTTGCAGCCAGGTTATTTTCCCCTCAATTTTAACTCAAATGACTTCAGATCTTTCGCATTAGAATCTGCTGACCGTTTCTTGATGGACTAAATTCAATCTCGCAGGGTCATGAGCCGTTTGTTTCATATGAAGGCCTGGAGCAGTTGCATCGCTTCATCTTTATTATGGCAGTTACACATGTGACTTACAGTTGCTTAACCATGCTTCTTGCAATCGTCAAGGTAGTATCTTTTTACAACTTTTGATTCATTTTTTGTGTGACGTCTTCTCTGTTTTTGATCGGCGAGGAACCTCTAATGCCAACAGTTACATCTGTATGTTTCCTTATCCAGATTCATAGTTGGAGGATCTGGGAGGATGTGGCCCGTATGGATCGACACGATTGCTTAAGTGGTGAGCATTGATGGTTATTGTGTTCATTCCATCTATGGCATGAAAGATTCGGTCTGCCCCATTTGAAACGAAGATCACAGAAGATATGTCCTGTTACTGCTAATTCATAGTGTGTTAACAACTGTATATATAACTGCTAGATTTGCTGCTTGATGTGGTGAAAAGCTTTGGTTATGCAGTAAAGTACATCTCTCAAGTGGGATAAGATTCATTGTGTGTGTTTTTGTGTGGCAGCGGTGGCACGTGAGAAGATATTCCGAAGGCAAACAACTTTTGTTCAGTATCATACATCAGCTCCCCTGGCCAAGAATAGACTGCTTATATGGGTGGTACATTTTCACCTCTTCTCATGAGAAATTATTCTTCGACAATTATATATGTTGGTCATGCTAGTTGTCAGTTGCCAGTAATTTAGATATTATTTGAACCACTGTTTCCAATAGCCTGATCAAGATGCCTTCGTTTTATGTTTGCAGACATGTTTCTTCAGGCAATTTGGGCGTTCTGTTGTTCGTTCTGACTATCTTACACTCCGCAAGGGATTCATCGTGGTGAGTGGATGCTCTATGCCACATGAATCTCTGCTCTTTCCACTTTCAATTTACATTTTTTATACTTTAGTTTCCGACAACTTCTTTTAGGAAAGATATGACTATAATGTCACAAGTGTTTATAATTGTGGCTGTTTCCTTTTTCTGTATGAGCAGAATCATCACCTCACATTAAAGTACGACTTTCACAGTTATATGATTCGTTCTATGGAAGAAGAGTTCCAGAAGATCGTTGGTGTAAGGTGAGCTACCTCAATCCGCCGGAAATTAGTGTAGCATTTTCTCTTAGCTTTATATTAATCGGTTTCCAATAACTCGGTCATTTTTCTTCTACTATGCTTGACTTACAAATCAAACTAAGCCGTTATGTATGTGTAATATACTCAGCATGCAAGCTAAAACTTGTATGGATGCAACAACTATTTACCGAACAAGTTTTCTTCAATGATCTTATGCAGTGGGCCGCTTTGGGGGTTTGTTGTTGCTTTCATGCTCTTCAACATAAAAGGTATTACTAAACCAAAATCCGATGATCATTTTTCTTTGCGATCAACTTCGAGAAATCTTGTATTGCATTTTTTTCTTCGTTCATGCGCGCTTTGAATAGCTTCTGTCTCCTGATACTTCAGGGTCGAATCTCTATTTCTGGATAGCAATCATTCCTGTTACGGTAAGAACCACATTTTCGGCATTTTCTTGTATTGTGTTTGTAAACACAAAGCTTAGTAACTTGTTCATTTCCATTTTATCAGCTTGTTCTTCTGGTTGGTGCCAAGTTGCAACACGTAATCGCGACTTTGGCATTGGAGAATGCCGGCTTAACTGAATATCCTTCCGGAGTGAAGCTGCGACCTCGGGACGAACTCTTCTGGTTCAACAAACCAGAACTACTCTTGTCCCTTATTCACTTCATTCTGTTTCAGGTCTATAAAATCTTTACTGACTTCCTTTTCAACCAAACCAACTTATAGGTCTTGGTAAAAATAACATCTAAATTTGTTTCCATCTCAAACAGAATTCTTTTGAACTGGCTTCGTTCTTCTGGTTCTGGGTATGACCATATCATTAGATTAATCTTACGCAGGCTTTAGTTTTGAGTTTTAACTTACAATGCACTTGTTCTTTAATTTTTTTCAGTGGCAGTTCGGATACAACTCTTGCTTCCTCAAGAATCATCTCCTTGTTTATTTCCGGCTTATTTTAGGGTACTGAAACTGTTTCTTTCTTCCCGGTTTGGTCTCGAGACTGTTGCACATTTTGCATTATAGGTTAATGTAATTGTTTTCTGCTTTGTAGGTTTGCTGGACAGTTTCTATGTAGCTATAGTACACTGCCACTTTATGCACTAGTCACTCAGGTAACTTTAGAAAATCTGTTGCAGCTTTTCGACTTTTGACTTTTTTTTTTGTAATCTTAATAAATGGAATATTGTTTCGTACGTGTATGATTCCAGATGGGGACGAACTATAAAGCAGCTCTGATACCGCAGAGGATAAGAGAGACAATTCACGGTTGGGGAAAAGCAACCCGAAGGAAAAGAAGGCACGGGTTATATGGCGATGATTCGACTGTTAGAACAGAAACAAGCACGGTTGCATCTATCGAGGAATATGATCATCAAGTGCTCGATGTTGCTGAAATATCTCCAGAACAACGACAAGATAATGAGCTTGAGTTGCAACCAATCCAACATGGTAACGCTTCTGTTTCTGTACCAAATGAATCTTCAAGTAGAGTTGGAACACCTCTTCTTCGACCTTGTGCCTCCATTTCTTCAACAACGACCACAGAGTTAAGATTAGAACCTATGGAACCACTCTCGAGATCGTCTTCATTGCCAGCGAGAAGAGAAAGTGAGGATGGGTTTTAGTAGAATACAAGTTTGTAGGAGTCATTTGAGTAGAAAAACAGAAAGGTCCTGCTTTAGCTCCGGGATGTCTCTATTGAAACATGTAAAATCTTAGTACATAGATTGTAATAAAAGAAATTCACATTGACATTGGGAAAAGGTAAGGGTAATATCAAAACTACTATTTGCTTTGTTATTTTTGGGGGGTGTCGTTGAAATGAAACCATATTTGGATCAAGATGGCGTCGTAATGGAGCCATAGATCATTCGTTTAAAAGGCCTTTGAAAGAGAAAATGAAGTTGCTACCGACGATGAGATATAAGTTTAATGTTGCCACGTTGATACACATGAATGGGGAAAATCGCATAAAAAACTTTCAGAATGGCAAGCACTAACACTTTAAACACTGGTAATATATGGGTATCACTTAAAACCATGAGGATGACATATTTGTCATATTAAACCACGACAATGTTCCCCGCGTGTGCGCCGTCAAACTTTTTAACGGAAATGTAGACGGCGTTTAACGGTGTTATATCTCCGGTAACGGAATGTTGAATCTGATAACGGAGATCGGAAACGTATTTTCGTTTTTAAAAGAAAAAAACACGTGGAAATATTTTAATTAAAAATTAATTTTATTTTAAACAAAACAAAAAAGCGATTTGAGTCGTTTCAGTTTCTTTCTTCTCCAATTCGATTAGTGTTCTTAAAAATCAAAAGAAAGAGAGAAAATTTGAAACATCCAGAGACAAAATCATTGAAGTAATTCAGATGGGAGAAGCTTAGGTTAGCATCGTCGAAAAGCAGACAGCGATTTTCGAAGGCAGATGCTTGAATCGAAATGGGGTAAGAGATACTTTTCTGGGTTTAGGGTAGATTTGAATCCTCACTTTCATAGATTTGCTTGTGTCAATTGAGATTCGTTTCTGGGTTTTGATGCTGATGAATGATGTATTTCATGAAACAGAGATGTGGATATCAAACTCAATATCCACTTCGGTGGAGTGTTGAAGAAAGTAAAGAGAGATTTTGTTTACGAAGGTGGAATCGGGTGTGAGACACGAATATGGAAGTCATCAGTCCTTCAATGGGAGAAATTCGAAAGCTTTGCAAGAGAGGAAGTGTTGATTGATCCTCCACTCTGTTTGATTTACTACAAAGCTGTAGGAGACGACATGAAGAACCTTCAATATGTCTATGATACAACATAAGTGGACATGAATGAGCTAAAGCTGGCAGGAGAGCAACACGGGGAGCTTGATATATATATGGAACATGCGATCTCAGAGCCTACATCTGTTGAGACTCATTCTATGGAAAGCATTCAAGGTGGTGATAATGCTGAGGATGGATATGAATGTGACGATGAATCAGATGACAAGGAAGATAATGAGGACCCTAATGCTGGTAAAGTTGAAGGTGATAATGATAATGAAGGAGATGATGAAACTGAGAGGCCAAGGGAAGATGGTGAAGGTGAGAAATCTGAGGATGAGAGCCCTGCAGAAGAAGAAGAACAGAATAATGAGAATCAGAATGATGATGGAGATGATGTTGTGGAAGATGCAGGGGATGGTGCTAGTGATGAGAGATTTCAATCAGTTTTTGAGGAAGGTGCAAAGACAGCTGCAAATTATAAGGTAGCTTATTCTAGAGAAACTGAAGAGAAGGCAAGAGAACCAAAGGAAGCAGAAGAAAGTGAAGCAGATGTGGTAGTTGGTGATCCAGAGTATCCAGATACCCCTGTAGAGTCAGAGGAGGAATGGGACCAGTGGATGAGCAAGAAGAAAAGAAGTAAAAGGAGAACACAATTCCATGGAGAATTTGATAAAGAGCCATATATTTGGCTTTTCCAAAAGTTCAACAGTGGTATGGAATTTAAAGACCAGCTTCTACGATACTCTTTGAACACACAACATGATGTGAAGATGGCGAGGTCTGAGGCTACAAGAATAGCTGCAGTTTGTTGCAGAAAAAAATTGTCCATGGAAGATCTTTTGTTCAGTTGAGGTACCCTTGAATAAATGGATGGTGAAAGTATGCCACTATGAGCACAATCACGGGAAATCAAGCAGAGTGTCCATGTTAAAGCAGGGAGTAATAGCAGGATTGTTTAGAGAAGAACTTAGAAGGAATGCATCACTTCAAGCTGCAGAGATGAAAGACACTATAAAGGCAAGGTATAACATTGTTGCACCTATCTCAAAGTGTTACAGAGGAAGAAGGATTGCGTTGGACTCAATCGTTGAAACTCAAGCTATTCAGTTTGGGAAGCTTTGGGACTACGAGGCTGAGCTTAAAAGATCTAATCCAGGTATCACAACTGAGATAAACACCATAGTTGTTAATGGTGTGCAAATGTTTGATAATTTCTACATTTGTTTTGCTGAAATCCATCAAACTTGGAAGAGGTGTTGCAGACCAGTCATAGGTTTAGATGGGTGCTTCCTGAAATGGGAACTGAATGGGGATTTGTTAGCCGCTGTAGGTAGAGATGGAGACAATAGAATGTACCCAATAGCATGGGCAGTGGTTAGAGGTGAGAACAAAGATACTTGGGGCTGGTTTATTAAGAAGTTGAAGGTGGACCTTGACTTGGGAACAAGAGATAAGCTGACCATCATCTCTGACAAGCAGAAGGGTCTTGTAATTGCAACAGCAGAAGAATTACCTAATGCAGAACATCGAATGTGTGGAAGGCATATCTATGCCAACTGGAGAAAAAGCTTCTCAAGGTCAGAATTCAAAAACTTGTTCTGGGGAGTAGCTTATTCATACAATGTTGGTGAATATGAAGAGAAGATGGAGATGGTGAAGGCGTATGATGCATCTGCTTATAAGGCATTACTCTTAACTGAGCTAAAGAAGTGGTGTAGAGCTTTCTTCCCTGAAGAATCCCATTGTGCTGATGCACACAATAATCTATCTGAGAGTTTTAACAGAACCATAAAGATAGCAAGATCAAAACCTGTTCTGAGTCTACTTGAAGACATCAGAAGACAAGCTATGAGAAGAATCTCAAGAAGATACTTGAAGGCACAGAAGTGTTCAACCCTTCTAACCCCAACCACAATGGCATTACTTGAGAAAGCCAGGGTTGAAAACAAATTCTGCTCAACAATACGTAGTGGCTCCAACTTGTATGAAGTTGTGGAGTTTGGGACTGGCTACACAGTGAGTTTGTCTACTCATCAATGTGCTTGTAGGCGTTGGGACTTGACAGGTATATACTTCAGTCTCTGTTTAAAATGCTTTCATCTGAGATAGTAAAGTTAATTACTTTTGATTACAGGTATCCCCTGCAGACATGCTATATGTGTGTATGATGACAATAGGGAAGATGCAGAGAGGCATGTAGCAGAGTATTACTTATCATCTGTTATGAAGGGCAATTATGCTGAGAACATCAAACCAGTGAATGGAGAGAAGCTTTGGAAGCC
>OVAN01014990.1:0-11631 GCA_900406275.1 Anastatica hierochuntica
GAAAAAGAAGTAAGAACCCTAGTTTTTCTAAGTGTTTTTGCGGTGACGAAAGGTTCTGTGAATGCATTCTCCTTTTCTTCTTTGACTTCGCGTCCTTTACATAGATCTTGGTGGGCTGGCTCGATTTTCTTTTCCGTCCCGATTCGTGCACATCTTTTCGCGGAAATATTCCTTTTTCCCTAATTTTTCTAAATCTTTTCGATATCCTTCCTTATCTTCCCAAACTTGACATTTTTCGCGAAACCCTGATGAACCGTCATTGCAAGTGGGCCGATTCTCGCCCGAAAATCGTAAGTGGACCGTTATCGCGGTTTGGGCCCTTTCGGGCCGTTTCGCGGCTAAGTCACTTTTAAGATTTATCGCGGAAAACCGTTTTTCGTAGGAATACGCGGCAACAACTCCGTGGACCGAGATGGTCAATCGTATAGTTTAGACTCTTCCGGTGCTTAAGTTAATCGTCGTCGTTTTATACGATTGATACGAAATCCACGGAAAGCACGAATCCTCGCGACTCTTGTCATGACGGTTTGACGGAAACTCCAATCGAGACGAAACGAGAGATGATCGAGTGACGATTCGAAGGAAATGGCAATCGGAAAGGACGTGATTCAGTCAACGGACTACGGCCGAACGTTATCCACGCCTCAGCGCCAACTGGCACCAAGAGAGACGCTCTGTCTTGGCGCCAATTGGCGCCAAAGACATAGCTTGGTCATGGCACCAATGCCCTGTTCTTGGTGCCAGTTTGCGCCAAGACGGACCTTCTCTCTTGGCGCCAATTGGCGCCAAGACGGACCTCCGGTCTTGGTTCAATCGACGTCTAGATCGGCCTCTAGTTTGGTCATCAATCGGTTCCAAGACTCGTTCGTAGGTCTGGCGTCAATCGGCGTTTTAGACATTTGGTTCTCTAACACTTTTGGTAATTTCATATCGCTTCGGAGGACGTATTGTGTGACCTCGTGAGAGTTATCCGAGGACCATCGATGCTAGCCTTGGCACTTGGATGCTTTAGTTGCTTGTGGACGGACATACTTTATGTGGAGATTGGTCATGATCGACTATCTCTGAAGCTCTGAAACCAGTTCCGGAAGAGACAGCTCGAACGATGAGAACCACAGAGTTTTCAGATATCCTTACGATCCTTGTGTCCGGAAGAGAAAGCCTTGTTTCCGTAATCCTTTTCAGGCATCGATTTCGTCAGGACAGTTTTTGACCCCAACACAGATGCTTGGGAATGTAAGGCGGGGGTGGTACATACTCTTCCTCAACATCTAATTGTTTCTATTCATCGCGAAAATATGACGAACCCATGTCAGGACAGGGATCAATCGATCCTGGGACATGGATCGATCGATCCGTGTCCTTCTGTCCAAAGGTGTTTGAAGTGGAATTTGATAAGGATCGATCGATCCTAGGGCAGGGATCGATCGATCTCTGTCCTTCTATTTTGGACTAACCATTTACCTCTTTTCCACTTTGTATTGTAATAGCATTGCAGTATTCCTTTTGATTCTTCTCCGGTTTGGCTGGAATGACACCTGGTGGAGCTTTGTTGCTCGCAGAAGTCTTAGCAACTTTTGTTTCCAGCAATTTGATGTGAGTGCTCAATGTCTCGAACTTCCCATTGAGATCACTATACATGTTATCCACCTTTTTATTCAAGTCTGCAGAGGACTTTGTCTGATTCTCCAGCACTTGCTGCAACATTTTCTTCAACTCATTATCTTGAGAAGACGTAGAAGATTGTCCCTGGTTCTGATTCTGATACCCCTTCTGATTGTTGTTCTTGAATCCTCCTGAACCAAACTGCTTCTGTTGGTAGCCACTGTTTCCGAAACCACTACTCTGATTCTTATTCTGAAATCCAGAGTTGAAGACACTCGGATTTTGTTGGTATGACTTGTTCTGGAATTAGTTATATTGATTGAAACCTCTATTACTAAAGTTTCCTTGACCTCCAATGTAATTCACATATGCTTGTCCACCATTCAGCTCTTCAGACCTGAAATAGTGATACATTTGTCCCATTTTCTGCTCTTGAAGCAGAAATGCATCATTCTGTTCTTCAACAAAGTGTACTCCTTGCTGATCTCTTCTCATTAACTCATCGAGATTTGACTGCAGATCATCAGTTCTCTTCGCATCTGATGATACAACCCCTCTACCGCGATAAAAGTTGGATCTCCGATTAGCTTGACTATTCGCCATGTTATTCACCAGCATATAAGCTTCTTCTACAGTTTTGGTCATGAAATCACTATTGCTCTCGGTATCCATAGCATTATGATATTTCTCTTCAACCCAATTGTAGAAAATGTTGAGGAGATTCCGATCTAAGAACCCATGATGAGGACAATCATTGAGGTACTCCTTGCATCTTTCCCAAGCTGCATGAAAACTCTCAGAACCTAATTGGTGAAATCTATAAATTTTGTTTCGGAGAGACATGGACCTCGATTTCGTGAAGAAATGCCCAAGAAAAGCAGTCTTGATCTCGTCCCATGTCTTCAAAGAGTCAGCTCTAGTACATTTTACTATCTCATAGCCTTGTCATTCGGAGAGAAAATGAATAACCTGCATTTCAGAGCTTCAGCAGGTATTCTGCTGTGCTGGATAGTTTTGCAGATGTCTTCAAATTTATCCAAATGGTGCATTAGGTTTTGGGATGGCAACCCATGAAACTGATTCTGCTGCACCAAGTTAATGAGACCAGTCTTGATCTCCAATCTCTCCTTTCGATAGGAGGCAGACGAATCCAAGCACGATTCACATAGAATGCCTCAGGAGTATCATATTGCACCAGAGTCACCCTCTGTTGAGGTTGATTTACGTGTTGTTGTTGCCCCATAGTTGCAACATTCTGCTGGCCAAGTTGCTGAGCACCAGCATTAGCACCACCTCCAACAGGTGGATCACCTCCTCGAAGGATTGAAGGAAAGAGAGAATTTTGATGAACTTGAAGGTTCTCCATGTTATCACCCATGATTTCAGCGAACTAAAATTCCTCAATAACCTCCAGCAGCTTCTCCGTCTTCTTCTATCTCTCTAAACGCCCAGGTTCCGACTCAAAATCGAGAAGACTCGCGATTCCTTGGCTTCTAGTATGACGCATGTTCATGCACCTGAAAGCACAAAAACAAAGAATAAAAAGAAGAGATTAAACAAAATAAAGAAAAATACCTTAGGCACGCAATGATCCTAAGTTCTAAGACGACCTATTGGTCCCCAGCAACGGCGCCAGAAAACTTGATAGCTTAGATTTTCGCCCGAGATAACACTGTAAGCACACAGAAAGTACGATGTAGTGGTTCTGGGTCGAATCCACAGAGACCAAATGTAGCACGAAGAATTTCAGATCAAACGCGGGCTAAAGCGAAAAGGATGTTTTGTAAAAGATGTAATATTTGAAATTTAGAAAGCAAAGAAAACAAACAAATGACTAAGGGTTATAATCAATCAAAGAAGAGTTGGGCATTGGGTATTCTCAGGGAAATATTTCATTGTTGATTCGAATTATTGACTAGAGAACATGATTTAAACCGTCTTGAACTCAAACACAATTGTAGAATTGATCTACTTCCGTACTATCAATTCCCTATATATTAGAAACCTCGAGACTAAATTTTGTTGACTCTCGGATTCTAATCATGCATTCTAAAAAGGTTTGATAGGTTCACAATTCACTTAAACATCAACTTCCATTGGCTTAAGATAAATTGATCGTTTAGGCATTTAATCGAACACTTTCCAGGCGTTAAACAACCTAAGACCAGAAACTAAGTGATCAAGTTAATTTCAGCATTACGAACAATCCTAGATGAAGATCTAATTGATTAAATCCCTAATCATACAAACAAATCATGCAATCCCCATGTAGGAACCCTAAACCCAACAAGCAAACTACTCACTCATGAATTGAGAAAAAAACACAAATCAAATGAGAGAGAGACATCATTGTATTGATCAAAAATAACGAGTAAAGGTTCAGAATTCTTCTCGGATTCGAAGTACGGAAGATGATTCTTCTCCTTAGGTTACAAATCTCCCTCTTGCTCTCAAGAAAACAGCATAATGAAAGTGTAAACACGAATTTAGGTTTTAGTTATGAAATACGGTTCATGAAGTTCGGTTTGGTTTTTCGTAAAATCGGTCTGCGAAAAAGGGACAAGGATCGATTAATGTTGCGACCTCCTGTCTGGATATTTCTTCTCTTCACAAACACTTCCTTCGATGCTTGAAATCCATCCAAAATGCGATATTTTTGTGCATTCAAGCTCGATTGTTGTTAAAACACGAAAGAACATAAATCCGCTCCAGAGAGAGCCGAATACAAACTAAAAACTATATATCTCGAATAAAAACCGTAATAAAAACCACAAAAATGCTAACACATCAGTCCCATCGATGGTGATGGCAGTACAAAGTATATTCAGAGATTGCATTTTTTAAACGAGAAAGGTTGAATCAGGGATTATTTCAGGATGGAAACATGTATGATTCAAGGGACTCTTCATATGATTCAAAGAATGCTTGATTCTAAGATGAGTGCACATGAGAGAATAAAAAAGGTTATGTGAAAGGGAATCAATATGTATAGGGAAGCAACTCCAAGTAGCTCCGGTGAAGAATCAAGAACCTCGATAAACAACTAAAGGTTGATGAGTTTTCTGTAAGGTAGGTTCAAGTGTAATGGAGGTGGTTACACAAGGAGGTTGGAGTTATCTGTAGAGTTCTAAATCTGTGAAAAGGAAATTTCAATTTTCAGGTTGAGTGGTCATTAAAGGAAAACCTGTTACAATCTGGTACAACTTTGTTCACAAGTCTAGGGAACTCTTGTGAAGTCGGAGAAGGAAAACTTGGTACAATCTGATACAATTTTTTTCCACAAGTCTGAAGAAGTCTTGTGAAGTCGGGGAAGATAAATCTAGTACAACCTGGTACGACTTTGTCCAAGTATGGTATAAGACATGTGAAGTCAGGGAGCAAATTGGTGAAGTCAGGTTTGGAACATTACTAATGTAATTGGTGACGTCAGAGGCTTCAAAGAGTTCCAGTGGAAGTTCACGATGACAAGGTCCAATCGTCGGTGAGTGGTGGTGGAGGTGTGAGCATTTGGAATTAAGGTGGAGGCGCATTTTTGATGGTGAAGAAGCAAAATGTGGAGATTGATGGGCTTGTTTTCACCTTCAATTAGGCCATACCAATATAAAGCCCAACGTGATTTAGGTTTCTCTTGAGATGCATATATATGATCTTAAGGGGAGCAAGAAGGATGTGGAGTGAAAAACCCCAACCACCAAAAAAAGGCACAAAGAAAGAGTGAGCACACAAGAGGAGGACAACAAGAAGAAAGAAGAGCAAGAGAGAAATCAAGAGAAAGGTGAAACCTTGTCATTAAGGGAAAGAGTTTTGTAATTTACTCTCTTCTTGTTTTAGTTGTGTTGTTCTCACATGAAACTCACAAAAGTGAAACGCTTAGAGCGTGGTTGTAATCTTTGATTGAAAGTGGACGCTTTGGGAGACGGTTCCCATCCGAGATGTACCAGTTCGAGATCGGGAACTCGGTGAACAAATCACTTGTGTCGTTAAGTTCAAACCAAACTCAAATATACAAAGATTCAAACACTAACATTCGGACCCAATAAGCACAAATCGGAGTTGAAAGATCCTCAACAATATTAAACGAACTATAATGAAAAGTTACACCTAAACTGGAAAAATGTCTGACTCGATCAAAACTTTTCAGACACACAAATCCACCATTACCTTCTTGTTCTTTTTGATCCTTTTTCCTTGCTTTTTGAGGTTGAAACACAATCCTCGAATGTCTGCTTTCGGAAGCTCTCATCTCTTATAGTTCTACATATACAGAGGCAATAAATAACATATGATTAGATTTTATATCCATTCAACGGTAATCATTAAATATAATAACCATACAAGACAGTGCCCAATTCTCCTATGATTTACGCCTTTACGGAGAAGGTTGGTGAGTAGTGAGCACATAAAAAACTCTCCTTTTGAGTGGAAAAACAGAAATTTTATTACTTTTAGAGAAAGAGAGAGAAATGATTCTTCTGTGTATAATAATGAAGAAAAGAACAGAGAGAAGACAAAACATGAACTTTTTAAGTCATAGCAACAATTTTGACTACAGAGATGAATTGTGTCGATAGAGATGAAATACTTTCATCCATGAGTTCCTTAAAAGGTCAATAACCAATGGAACCTTTCTAAATTAGCAAAAAAAATCTCTTCTTAACCATCATGTTTCCTTTGTTCCCCATGCCCATCCCAATTTTCTTTATTAATCTTGGTAAAATTGTGAAGATGGCACTTTTCCAATGACTCTCAGACGGTCCTCCGACCTCTCGTGGTTCTCATATGTCTTCTCAAGCCATCATCTCCAAACTTCTGGTTTCTTTTACAAAAATGCTCAGAAATCTTCTAGTTATGAAGAAGTTTCTTTTGGCTCAGCTCAAGCTCAAAGCTTGATTTTTCAACATCTTCTCCCTTCTTGGGATGTCTCTCTAAGCCTTTTATAGTTCTACAGTAAGCCAGCAATCAGTGAAACTCTCTTCTTCCCAAAACCAGACAAGTAGCAACAACGTTACCTAACAACAAACAGAGAAATGGAACACCAAAAAAACAACTCTCCTCATCCTAGGACCATATCATATATTTACCTCAAGTTGATAATACAGATCTTATAGCTCAGTTTAACTTGAGCCTTGTGGGAAGAATATTCCACCAAGAGGGTAGAGGCACCGAGACTTTGATAAATTTCATGCCGAGACCTCAGATATGGAATGTAGAAGGAAGAATGAGTGTAATAATCTCAAATAAGAATAAGGACGCATACGTAATCCCGAAGAATCACCATAGGAAATTAGGTTTAAGAAAATGCGCCAAGGGAGTAGCCGGATAATATGAAATGAGAAGCCGAGTATTAATTGAACTCCTTGAAAAGAACTAATGTTTTGAAGTTGAATATTGGAAAGAACGGATAGCATGGGAAGGTTCCTCAGAAAATTTATTGAATTAGAAGTGCTACCAATTTGGTTTAAAACATCGCAGACGGGTGAAAAAAATTGATCGGGAAATTATTCTTAAGCCTTTAAGGACAAATGGACTTGAGAATAATTTAAAAATATTTTTGGAAGAAAAAATCAGAATATGGATGAATAAATAATTTTCCAAAATGGTCCGATTAATTTTTGGGAACGATCGGATCCGAACGGTAATTATTTCGATGCGTTCGGATCAATAATGACGTTTGGAAGCACCTCGATGACTAAGAAGGATGTTTGCTTACTTCAACAAACCAAGCTGCTTGATGACTAAGGTGCTCGAGATTTTACCTGCTTCAGCTGCTTCACGTGCTCAGGAAAATTTTATCCATATAGAATCTTCGTAAAATTTAGTTGGTCGGAAATGCTCGCGGTTCAGCTTAATCGTTTTGGAATTTTTGGAAAATTAATTTTAAATTTAGAGTAGAAATAACCATAAAAATAAATTAGAACCAGAATGGTCGGAGAAAATTAGATTTGGTCGGAGAATATAATTTTTCGGTCGTTCGGAAAGGCATGCGGGACATTTGAATCCGAACCCGCAACTCTCAGAGCATATTGAATCGTGTTCGGTTGTGATGCTTCATAAAGTAGTTGTGCAGGTTCTTGCGACGATTCAAGTGTTTACAGTGAGTCACCAGGACACGTGTCCCGACCAGAAAGAAGCTTGTTTCCTTCGCGTCACCTCGTGCTTACCACCTCCCACATCCACCAATAAGAGTCTCCTTCCCATTCCTATATAAACTCCTCCACCCCCCCCCCTCCCTACATTAGTTTCCCATCCTAAACTTGTAGAAAAAAAGTGGAGATATTCACAGCTCGAGTTCTAAGGTAAGCCTAACCTAGCTTTAATTTATAGTTTAGTAAATAATTAACTTAGAACTAAGTAGTATTCCGGTGTTCTAAACATGGGGAATCCGATTTTTCTAGGAATATTTTAATAGAGGTTTCTAACCGTTCCGACCGCGAGATATGAGAATGCTAGGACCAAACTAATCATCCAAACGCTCAGGTGAGTCTCAGTTTTTGGATGGATAGTTAGGTGTGATTAGCGTCCGAAAAACATGAGAAGTGTATGGAATCGTAGAATCTCAAAATTGATAAGTAAATGGGGTGGACATAGGTAAACGATTAATGAAAATGATATGATGGTATGATGGATATGTGATGCATGTTTCATAATGATTGATAGTATGATATGATGTTGATTATGTGTTGCATGTTGCTATGAGAGATATTGTGCTATATCGTTCGAACCTCAGTTCGGAGGGTATACCATATATATATGATGCATGCCATGATTAAGTTATATCGTTTGGGCTCCGACTCGGAAGGTATAACATGTTTGTGCAGATGTAACATTTATGTGCAGGTACCGTGATATCGCTTGTTCAAAAACCCATTAGGAATGAAATGGTTCACCGGGTAGGTGACCATTGAGGGGTTCAACGGGTAGGTAACCATTGAGGGGAAAACCTTCCTGAGTGATCCGTGAGGTTTCGGAATTTGAGTAGAATGTCGTGATAGTCACTAGTATCCTCTTTCTGATGATTTGGATGAGACTTGTTCTCCGGCCAAACACCGGGCGCTGGCCGGGACGATCACCTGAATGCGTGCTACATGATGCTATAGGAGTGATTATTTGATTGTTGGACCGTTAAAACTTTTTGTTTTCGATTTGAGGTTGGTAATCACGTGGTGGAACAACTAGTGGCAAGGGGTGGATGCTCAGAAGTTCAGAAGCGGGAATTACTTGAATGTTTATTTATCGCTTTGCGTGCATTATTGATTGCTTTATTGCTTTATTGATTAATTGATACATACACCAGGGAAATATTTATTCTCTAGGGAACCCAACTCACTGAGCTAATTAGTTGCTCATTAGACTCTTTGTATTGTAGGTAACCATTAGTGGGATACTTGTACGGGTGAAAGGAGCGCTAGGTGCTGGTGTAGATTACTTACCTCTTGTAAAAATTGAGTATAACTCTATTGTGTATAACTAATTTAAGCGTATGCGGACCTATATAAGTTTTTGTAACATTTTCAATAAAGAATGAAATGTTTATATAATTCCTTGGGTTCCTAATGATACTAGTCCAAATCCGAGACGTGCCAACTAGCGGGTTCAAGCTCAGGTTATAAAGAATTGACTTGGTTCAGTTAGGATACACGTTCTCGGATGTTTGACCTAATGGTCTTGGATAGGTTCTAAGAACCTCATGTTGGATGTCTGAGTGCATAGTTGTAGCATCTTCGGTTAGGACGTTTGATTAGAGTTAATTGGTTTATCGTGCATGTTCTTATTTGATTGTTGCACGACAGATTATACAAGCGGGGATGTAAAAGGTTGCCCTAAAGTGAAAATTTCTCGCACGCATGCCACTATCGGTCCCTTGACCGTTCGTGGGATGCGTGGGACAAAAACTATCTGACGCAGCCCACTATCGGTCCCGTGCATGCCAATATCAATACTGTGACCGATAGTGAGATGCATTGGCAGCTTCTTGCCTCTTCTTTGACCCTTTGCTTTCTCCTTTGCTTCCACACTTCTCATATGTATTAAGCACTTCTTTCCCTTGATTCTTGGCCTCAAATCCATCTTTAATTCATTCATTTAGCTCCCCATAGAGCCACTCCAAAGGTTCGTCTAGAAATGCATGCAAATGCACGAAAATTCTAAACTAGACTCAATTCCTAAACTGAATGGATTTTGACACTAAAATGTATTATATACACCCTAAATTCTACCAAATCATGGATAAAATAAGTTCAAGAATGCATGAAAATATCTACACATCACTTAACAAAAGTTAAATCGTGTATAAACAAAAGTTGGAACTATGTTCCTATGATAGTAGCTTACATCACCAGTGAAGTTCCTCTTAGTCTGAAACTACTCCAATGGAGTGACATACTAAGCAAACTATTATGAAAAGTTACACCTAAACTGCAAAAATGCCCAACTCGATCAAACCTTTTCAGACACACAACTCTACCATTACCTTTTTGTTTTGTTCGATCATTTTTGCTTGCTCTTTGAGGTGTGAAACGTAATCCTCGAATGTCTGCTTCAGAAGCTTTCATCTTCTATATTTCTACATATAAAAAGGCAATAAATTACATATGATTAGATTTTAATATCCATTCAACAATAATCATTAAATATAATAACCATATTAAACATGGCCTAATTTTCCTATGATTTACGCTTTTATAGAGAAGGTTGGTGAATAGTGAATACATAATAAAGGAACTCTCCCTTTGAGTAGAAAAATATAAACTTTTTTACTTTTGGAGAGAGAGAGAGAGAGAAATGATTCGTTTGTGTGTAATAATGAAGAAAAGGAGAGAGAGGGGACAAAAACATGAAAGTTTTAAGTCATAGTAACAATTTCGACTAAGTGACAGTGGCTTGTGTCGATAGTGAAGAAATGCGCTTAGGAACGAGTTCCTAGAAAGGTCAATAACCAATGAAACTTTCCTAAATTAGCAAAAAATCCCTTTCTTAACCATCATGTTTCCTTTAATCCGTCTTCCCCAACCACTTTTCTTTACCAATCTGGGTAAAAATCGTGAAGTTGGCCCTTCTGTGGTGACTCTCAAACGGTCCTCTGACCTCTGGTGGTTATCATCTTCCTTCTCAAGTCCTCCTCTCCAAACTTATGGTTTCTTTCATAAAAAACATGCTCAGAAATCCTCTAATTATGAAGAAGTTTCCTTCAGCTCAAAGCTTGATTTTTCAACATCTTCTCCCTTCTTGGGATGTCTCTCTAAGCCTTTTATAGCTCTACAGTAACTCAACAGTCAATGAAACTCTCGTTTACCCAGAACCAGACAAGTAGCAACAACTTTACCTAGCAACAAACAGATAAATAGAGAACCAACAAAACAACTCTTCTCATCATGAGGACGATATAATACACTTACCTCAGGTTGATAATGCAAATGTTATAGCTCAGTTTAACTTGAGCCTTGTGGGAAGAATGTTCCAATAAGAGGGTAGAAGCACCGAGCCTTTGATAGCTTTCATGCCAAGACCTTAGATATGGGATGTAGAAGGAAGAGTGAGAGGACCTCGGTAACTCACGCTTCCAATTTGATTTTGATTCAGAAGCAGACTTACTGATGGTACTGGGGAAAAGATCTTGCCATTTTAATAACTGGATCTTCTCCTTGGAACGTTGGGTTCCTCACGTCAACAGCGACATTCCCAACTTCATAACCTTCTGGGTCAGAGTTGGAGGCATCCCATTTACTTCTGAAAGGCTGAAATCTTTCTCACCATTTAGAGGCTTTCTTGGTACAGTTGGGACCATTGATGCAAGAGCCTCTAGAATGAAAGTCTCTCTAAATGGGAATTGTTGGGGTCAAAAACTGTCTCGACGAAATCGATGCCTGAAAAGGGTATCGGAAACAATGTTTCCTCCTTCGGCGATGGGAATCGAAAGGAAATCAGGGAGCTCCGAGATTCCCATCGTTCAGGCTGCCTCTTCCCAATCCGGTGTCGGAGCTTCAGAGGTAGTCGATCATGACCAATCTCCGCATAAAGTCTGTCGTC
>OVAN01014991.1:0-11631 GCA_900406275.1 Anastatica hierochuntica
AGTCCAAGGCATATTTTTGATGGATCGTAAAGTGTTTGTTTAAAAGGAAATAAAAAAGTGCGAGATAGTCTAGGCATTACCGTCAATGAATGGTTGCACCGTGGTTCTTGTATAGTCTTTGGCCGTTATCGTATTAGTATTGCTATCAGCTTCTTCACATTCGTCTGGTGAAACCACTGCAACCTTGGATACTCCATATTCTACAGAGTAAAAATTCACTTTAATGGATTTAATTGGTACATTATTTATCCAATTCATAGATGCAGAAAAGAGGACACTCACGTTTAAGAAAAATCAGAGACATGGATGTAATAATTTTGAACACTATTAATGATATTATCAATGCGAAAACTCCAATCCAATACCCGTAAGTTTCTACAAAAAATCCTCTAGATTTCAAGACTGTTACTCCAAGTCTCTGCAAATTTTGCACTAAGTACATATGTGGTTCTCTACTCAACCAAAAAATCAATCACGGCTTAGATTTAATATACCCAAAAGCGCAATCGAATTAGGAACATCGACCCAACTTGATTCGATTTTTACCCACTTCTACATTAACTGTTTTAGGAACATATAGATTCATACTATATCATACAGCTGCTTGCTAGATTTTAAGAAATTTTGAGAATCAACAATCCACCAGGAGAATTCTTATGTTTTTGGAGTCAAAATCCAAAATACAGAAACAAAGGATAAAACAATCAATAGAAAAGACTTTGGTTATGGAGTCAAAATCCAAAATACAGAAGCCAGTTTTTGGTTCTTGATGATCCTCAAACATCATATATTATATGCAGGAACCAATACTATCACTGAATCAATATGAGATTTGGTAAATCACTAGATGAAAACGTCATACAACAAGTTTCAAACACTTTTTTTAAAGAAAACGTACCTGCAAATTCCACCGATGTTCATGTCAAATCCACCATCAATAAGCCACCATCATCGATAACATTACGTTTTTGCCATTCGATCGAGCTGCACCGATGTTCTCTTCTCGTCACAGATTATACCAAAACTGTGAACAAATCTGTGGTAAGAAAACTAGATGGAAAAAGGAAAGTTACATTGTAAGAAATGATGAGACGACGAAGCTTAGCCATAAATAACAGTGGATCTATTATCAAAGATAAGTAGAATGAGCTAATCCACGAATCAAAGTGATTTTTATAAGAATATGGTGTAGACTACGGGGGGTTATTGGTTGATGACTTTTTAAAGATTTTAAAAATTTATAGAATCCATTGTTATTGGTTCATGTATTCTTTAATTCTTAATAAAATCCATTGTTATTGGTTTGAAGACTTTTAAAATCCTTTCAAAATCCACTGTTATTGGTTTAAAGATTTACAAATTCTCTTAAAATCTCTTCTTCAATTTTATTAAAATCTAGTGTTATTGGGAGATAGATTCTTTACATTTTTAATCATGTAATCCAACTTTCAAAATATCATGGTTATCTATAAGATTTTTGAAAACATTCACATCACCAAAAAAACCAACGACCAAAATAATTTTCTATGTAATGTATTGCAAATTACTGTATAGCATACACTCATCATTCACATTATTATAAAAAAACATTATGCAAATGTCATCAAGTACCTATAACACCTCATCATCACCGGTTACTTCCACTCCCTATTGAATCTGTCCACATATTATATGCTATCACGTTTCTCTAGTTATTAGCATATTCTCTTTGTTGAGATTCGAGAGTGCCCACATTGCTATTTTCTTCAAAACTACTCTCTTCAGTGTCTGCATTAGTCACTTCTTCAGGAAAAACATCTGACCGGCATTCTTTGCGTAGAAAATTATGTAATCCCGCACAAGCTAAGACCAACTCTGCTTGAGTCTGAAAAGAGAATGGAGGCGCAGATTTGAAAATTAGAAAACAAGATTTGAAAATACCGAAGATTCTCTCGATCACATTTCTCAAAGATGCATGTCGCAGATTGAATAACTCGTTCTGGTTTTTGGGATCACGACCTGTACCTCTAAATTCTTGTAAATGGTACCGAGTACTTCTAAACGGAGCTAAAATTTTTTGACGATTAACAAATCCGCAATCAATTAGATAAACATTTCCTGGAAATGAATAATAAGCCAAAATTAGTCTACTATATATATACATATAAGAAATATTTTGTAAGTTTTTCTACAAATGGTAATTAGGGGCATACCTTCTGGTACTTCTAATCTGGAAGTATTCCTTGTTAAAGCATTACTTAATATTTTTGAGTCAGGAGCTGAACCTTCCCATCTACTAAGAACATACATGAATTGTAAATCGAAATTACAAGCAGCAAAGACATTTTGAGAGACAAATCCTTTACGGTTACGATAGCTAGGCACTTCAGATTTTAGTACCGTGACAAAAATGTGTGTTCTATCAATAGCTCCGATACAACCCTATAGTAAGTAAAACCGAGCTTTCATTTTTTTAAAAAAATATATAAAGAAAATAGAAAGTTACATGAGAGAAAAAACAATATTTTTAAATGAAATTTCATTATAGATATACCTTGAAGTAGGGATAAAATCTTGTGCTCTCTCTTATTTTCGCACATGTTGTGACTCCAGGTTTCACCGTCAAATCTGGTGCTATGGTGTTTAACGCTTTAAGAACCTTATGAAAATTTTCACTTGTTGCAAATACCGATCTTTTAAATGTGTCTTCCGTGTAACAATATTTGGAACTTTGACCCACAGTAAGGAGAAATGTGGTCACCATTTCTTCGACGCATATGTGACGAGTATCTCTTAGACAATTCTTCACTCTAATAAGATCACACAACTTCTCGAACGAGCTAGGATACATACGGTATAATGACCGGAAGTATTCAGGTTCCTCCTTGAGAGCTTTCTGAATGTAAGAATAACCAATGTTAGTGATTGATCGACGAAGAGGTCGTTCAACATGGTCATCATTCATTGCAGAGCCTCTGGCTATATTATCTAGCATTAATAGCATAATGTCCAAATCCGATTCATCATCTTCTACTTGACGCACATCTTTTTTAACACATTGCTCTTCATCCTCAATAATGTTTTCCATGAAAAAATGCCTACAAAAACAAAATTTGTTATTTCAAAAACCTTTAAAGGATAGACAGAAAAATATAAAAAAGACATCACAAATAGTTTATTATCACATGTTACAAAAGTAACATCAAAGACGTTGTCACATCATGATAGCTCTGTAGGTGAACTATAAAGGAAAGCCAATCTATTTTATTATCAATGATGCAATCTTAAAAAAATGTCTCCATGATTATTAAAATATAAAACACATCCCAGAAGAAAGATAAAAGCAAATCCTTAAAAATCCTTTAAGAAACGACTTAAAAATCAACTCAAAGGTCACTAGAAGTTAATATTGGTTAGGATAACGCTCTTCTACGGACATGTCCACAAAGACATCTTTCATTCCTAATGAGTAGATTAGTGTACCCACTTTAAATTTGGTTCCCTGGTCCAAATTAGGGATCTCTTTCATTGCATCCCAAACATTGTTTTTCTTCTTCTCAACTTCTCTTTTCTCAACTTCTAATCTAAGCTTTTCTTCTCTTTTTCAGCTTCTTTTTGTTGTCTTTCTTCTCTTTGTTGTATGATACTTAGGATCTTGTTACTCACTATTATCATAGAATCATTGTTATCACTTTCTGGCACCTCGGATATGTGGCATGCTTCTATTCTAGATCTCTTTTTTGGAACAAGTTTCTGAACACCACCTTTTAGATTTTTGGCTAAAAAAGATGCATCATCAACATCTTCACCGATCTCATGAAAATTCAAGTTTTCTTTTACTTGATTTTCACCAGCTTGGTACGTACGAACATTTGTAGTACCACCCAATCTAACAGAATTGCTACCGTTGGCAGTTGTACAATCAAATATAATTTTTAGATCTTCAAACTGATCATGAGAATCATACCGCATATATTTATGGTTTGGATGTGCCCGTTAAATTTCAAAAATATACATAGGTTAAAATACAATTAATATTTTCTTTGTGTAAAAAATTTTAGAGAAAAGGAAGATGTACCTTTAAATATCCATTCCATACTTTATTAGATGCTGTAAACTTTTTTGTTACAGGATTCCATCCAAATCTAAAACTATTATGTTGAAGATCCACATAACTTTGGTATTGCAATTTTAAGTACTTGTGCCTGCTCAAGTAATGCTTATAAATCTTTTGACATCCAAGTTTCTCGTTGAGAACCGGTAGGATTTTATTTTTCACGGTTGCCTTGTTCAATGAACCACAATTATCACGCCACCCTCGTTGAATTCCTTCCACAAGTAACTCTATCAAAACTTTTGTCTCCTCTGAACTCCATTGACTACTAATTTTTTTCTTTATTTGGTTGAGCATCACCCATTCTAATCACAGTTGGTAAGAAAAACATGACAATAGTTTTCACATAAAACTCAAAATTTTAATAAAACTAATAAAACATAGAACATAACACATTAAAAATTAAATATGCATATATAACACTTGTTAGCACATATGAAATCTAACAATATAAAAACAATGGAACTAACGAACAAACATGTAATAAATATTTAAAAAATTAGTAAAAAGCAAGAGAGTACTTGTTGTCCACGAAGAAGAAAAGTACACAATGATGTTAATGGTGCATATGCTCACACATCTTATAAGGTGTATATGTTCACGTGATCTTTTTTAAAAAATATATCTATTACCTTATATGGAGAATTTTAGAAAAAATAGTTAAAAAAATCTAGATCAATCCACGATAATCCATATGAATCCAAAAAAATATTTGATAAGAATCAGTGACAATCAATAAAAATATGTAAAATCTCACAACTTTTAAAATCAAGATATTCTATAGAAATCCATCAACCAATAAGCCCTACATACCTCTTTGACCACCATAGTTTGGAGAGGTGTCCCAAAACTCCTCACGTAGATTCATAAGGAGAAACGCCAGAGATATCATACTGAATGAGACGGTAAACATTGACAACAGTAGCAGCGTCGCAGAGCTCAATGCAAGCGACGAGCATGAGCACTAGAGCAACAACTTGTTAGATCGATTCGACGACCACGGTCCGATTCTTGAGCTTGGATTTCCTCTCGCCGGCCATTGTTGGGACTCTGGTTGGTATAGGGTTTTGAACAAAAATTTCGAAGAGATCGAACAAATGATAGAGAAGGAGGAAAGAGATAAAACAAACGCAAAAACATATTACCTAATGTAAACTATCTTGAACCATTAGATTAGCATCTACCAACGGATAAGATTTAAAAAAAAGTGATCCATCCCTTGTCTAAATGGACCAATAAGAAACAACTTTTTATTTTTTATTTATAAGTTATGTAAACAATGGTTTTAAATGTTTAAAAACAGAGCTGGAGTTAAGATAAATGACTTTACATTTTATTTGATAAATTTCATTATTACTGAAATGTATAATCTAAAAATAATTAATAGGATTTATATGTATTAGGGTATGAAATTTAAGGATTAGAGTTTATAGGTTATAATTATTTTGTGTTGTCACAAATTTGTAGCAATTTTTCACTAATTACCTATACATCTAGTGTTTTAGTAGTGTTAGGTTTTGGGGTATAACATTTTATATAGTTTAGAATTTAGGGTTTGGGGTATATAGTTTAGGTTTATATTTGATATAGTTTATAGTTTAAGATTTGAGGTATATAGTTTAGGTTTATAGTTTAAGATTTGGGGTTTAACATTTTATATAGTTTTGATTTAGAGTTTAGGATTTGGGTATATAGTTTAAGTTTAGAGTTTNGTTAGGGTATAACATTTTATATAGTTTATGTTTAGAATTTAAGGTTTAAGGTATAACAATTAATATAGTTTAGAGTTTATTGTACAACATTTTATATAGTTTAGGTTTAGGGTTTGGGGTATATAGTATAGGTTTAAAATTTAGGGTTTAGGGTATAGGGTATAGGGTATAATACTTTATATCCTATCTTAGCATTTTAAAAATGCTATAATAGAAGAAAAAAATTTTGCCAAATGAAAAACCGCTAAGTGTTTGGCGCCCATGGCTCCAAAACCGAAATTTTTATTACCGCTTAACGAAATATATGCATAGCCTTTTTATAATGCAATAATAGAAGAAAAAGTTTCGTGCAAACAAAATTGACAAAGTGTTTCGCGCACATAACACAAATCAGGCTCCAAAACTGAAACTTTTTTCCCGCTCAATGAAATTTTTACATAACGGTTAGAAAATGCTATAATATACCTGGAAAACATCTATAATAGCAGTTCACAAAACGGTCCCATCTTCATATGCTATCAATGCTCATATTTCTTGTAATGCTTGTTTGATTCTTTGGATACAGTAGGTGCCATAATTGTGTGTTTAGTTCTAATCTATTAATGGGTGTTTGGATAAGCAAGGCTTTCGGGCCGCGCTGTTAGCAATTCACCACCTCACTGAGTGATTTCCCTGTCACTCACCCCTCTTTTCCCCTTCCCATTTGCCCCCTTTGAGGTGAGCAGGATAAGTAGCTAGAGATCGGGATTGGCATATGGTGTTATTTGGGGTCAACATGGTTTTTCTTTATTTTGATGTTTTTGCATTGATTCTCTGCTTCAAACATTTTAGTTGTTAATTTGGTTTTGGTTGTTGAATTATTTGAGACCGATTATGGATTGAGTTGTTTAAGATTAATAAAGTTGATCCTTGGGACTTAATCCGTTGTTGCGTGGACTCTAGGGTAAAGTCGTAGCATGCCGTGTCCTGGAAGTAAGGGACGGGTGCAAGAGGAACCGCACCTCAGGTCGCAACTCCGCAGGCAGCCCAGGAAGCTGCCCAGTTGGCCGCGCTGCATGCAGAGCAGGACGCTGTTAATGCCACCGTGAGAGCTGAGTTGATGATGTACCAAGCCATGTAGGGGAACCAAGCTGGCGGAGGACCCACAACTGGTGATGTTCCCAAGAGTGCTGGAGTGCGACAGAATGCACCACTAGTGGTCCAACCTGTACCGTGTCCACCGCTGCCCCCACCGGCTCTGTTTCATCAGGGACCATCGTATTGGGATCTGATCAGGCAGATGAGGGATATGCGGACAGAAATGTTTGACGGGAAGCAAGATCCCACTGCTGCTGACAAATGGAGAAGGAAGTTGGAGCACAACTTTGATAATCTTAGGTGCGCAGTGGAGTTCCAGAGAGATCTAGCCACTCAGTACTTGAAGGATGAGGCACTGGTGTGGTGGGATGGAGTTGTAGCTAAGAATCGGGACCGCCAGGCGCTGACTTGGTAGGATTTTTGGAACCTATTCATGAGAAAGTACTTTCCCAAGGAGGCCATCGACAAGATGGAGAATGCTTTCCTGGATCTGGGTCAGAAAGACAAGACAGTCAGGGCCTATGAAGAGGAGTTTAACAGACTCAGGAGATTCTCAGGATGGTACCTTGACGAGGGTGAGCTCATCCGAAGGTTTATGAACGGACTGAGGGTTGAACTCAGGAACCGCTGTGAGATTAAGGACTATTAGTACTTGGAGATGCTGAGCAGGAGGTGGGTTTAGCTGATGAGAAGAGGCTAGCCAAGGAGACTCGGCCCAAGTACGGGAAGGCTCAGGAAAGTCAGAAGAGAGGACATGACCAGACTGGCCCGAACAAATTTTGCTAGAAGTGCTCGCTATACCAAAGTGGTATGTGTCCCAGGTCTTATCGATGTGGAGGAATGGGACACATGATGAACGATTGCCTGAAAGGGATGCCAACAAAGCCAGCTAGGATAACGAAGGTTTGCTACAAGTGTGGTCAGCAGGGGCATTATGCTAGGGATTGCCGCGAGCCAGCCAAGATTCAAGTGCCAGTACCGCTTCAAACCCTGCCTGCGCCGCCGGCCAAGCGCCAAGCCGTGGAGCCTCGCACTTTTGGAGCCAGAGGCTTTGAGGGAGTCGAACCGATCGCTGGTAAGTGCACCACCCCACCTTTTCCTTTTCAGTGTTGTGTGCTTGTGTGTTAGAGTTTAAGTTTGTGCATGAGTTAGAACACTTAAGGTCGTGAAAGCTTGTAGGATCGGTTCTAGTTGGGGGTGGGGCAGCTTACACTTTGTTCGATTCCAGAGCCACAAATAGTTTTTGTGAGCCCGCAGATGGCAAAGTGATGGACCTTTAAAGGTCAGTTCGTTCCGAGGAACGGGAGGGTAGAAACAGTAGGCAGGGAGACACTTGGAGCTACTGGGATCTACGCAAACGTACCAGTCATACTTGGAGGAGAGGAGTTTGTAGCTAACCTAGTAGAGATGGAGATAGAATGTTACGACTTGATCCTAAGAATGGATTGGCTTGACCATTATGGAGTAAACCTTGATTGCCGAAAGGAAAGAGTTCTAATCCCTAGAGATGAAAGAGAGGTCATCTTTCAAGGTATTAGAATGACCAGCGGGATACCGGTCATATCCATGCTGCACGCAGAGGAATTAATAGCGAGAGGGAGCGAGGCATTTCTGGCCACCATCACCACGGTTAAGGAAGCCGAGGTGTTGGAGATCAGGGATATACCTGTAGTGGCAGAATATGAGGACGTATTCGAACCACTACGAGGTCCGCCGCACACCCGGGAAGATGCCTTCACCATCGAGCTAGAGCTAGGGACGACCCTTGTGTCTCGAGCTCTATATCGCCTGGCACCAGCAGAAATGGCTGAGCTAAAGAAGTAGTTAGAGGACCTAACTGAAAAAGGCTTCATCCGGCCGAGCAACTCGCCATGGGGCGCGCCTGTCCTATTCGTAGAGAAGAAGGACGAAAGCTTCAGGATGTGTATTGACTACCGAGGACTCAACAAGGTGAGAATCAAGAACAAGTATCCGCTTCCACGAATCGATAAGCTGTTGGACCAGCTGAAAGGAGCGTTGTGGTTCTCGAAAATTGATCTAGCATCATGCTATCATCATATTCCTATTGCAGAGCAAGACGTGAGGAAAACAACTTTCCAGACACATTATGGGCATCATGAATTCGTAGTCATGTCGTTCGGACTGATGAATGCCCCAATCGCCTTCATGAAGTTGATGAATAATGTCTTCCGAGAGCACTTGGACAAGTGTGCGATCATCTTCATAGATTATATCCTGGTCTACTCTAGGAGTAGAGAGAAGTATGCCTGACATTTGAGAATCTTGCTGAATAAGCTAAGAGAGCAACGATTGTATGCCAAATTAAGCTAGTGTAATTTTTGGCAAAGGGAAATAGAATTCCTCGGGCATGTTGTCTCGGAAGCAGGAGTAGCAGTTGACCTGGAGAAGATTACAGCAATTACCAAATCGCCGACGCCCAAGAGTGCTACTGAGGTTTGTAGTTTCTTGGGGCTAGCGGCTATTTTCGTAAGTTTGTTAAACGATTTGAGTCTGGCCAAACCAATGACACACTTGACCGGTAAGAACGTGAAGTTTTAATGGACGGAGGCATGTGGTAAGAGTTTCGCAGATCTGAATTAGCGTTTAACTCAGACTCCGACGTTGGTACTTCCAAGGATGAAAGTACCATACGAGGTATACTTCGATGCGTCTGGAACGGGCTTGGGTTGTGTCTTGATGCAGGAGGGGCGAGTAATCGCATATGTATCACACTAATTGAGACCTCATGAGGCAAACTGCCGTACACATGACCTGGAGCTAGGAGCAATAGTCTTTGTCCTAAAGATCTGGCGAGCATACTTGTATGGAGAGAAAGTACAGATCTTCACCGACCACAATAGCTTGAAGTACATCTTCACCCAAGAAAATTTGAACTTGAGGCAACGCAGGTGGATGGAGATACTAGCATATTACTAATTGGAGATAGCATATCACCCTGGTAGGGCCAACCAGGTTGCTGACGCCTTGAGTAGGAGAAGGGGCGATGTCGCAGAGGTAAGAGAACTGGGAGAACTTGTTTTTATGGTGTCGAACCCTCAATTGTGCGCGACCAAAGTGGAGGACAACACGACAGGTCTGGAAGCAGTAGACAAGGCAGATTTGTTTTGGAGAATACGATAGGCCCATGAGAAGGATGAGTTGTTACAGAAGCTAGTAGAGAAAGAAGTGATTGGCTATCATGTAGCAGCTAATGGGACATACATGTTTAAGAATCGAGTGTTTGTGCGTACGAACAAGGGGTTAAAGAAGGAAATCCTGCAGCAGGCACATCATTCACGATTTTCTATTCACCCGGGTAGTACCAAGATGTACCAGGACCTGAAACGGTACTATCATTGGAATGACATGAAGAGATATGTGGCTGATTGGATATTAAATTGCCAGACATGTCAGATGGTGAAAGTTGAGCACCGTGTTCCGAGTGGACTACTCCAGAGGTTACCACAACCAAAATGGAAATGAGACATGGTAACGATGGATTTTGTAACCGGACTTCCAAAGACTATCGGTGGAAAGAATGCAATATGGGTGATTGTTGACCATCTCACCAAGTAGGTGAATTTCTTGGCCATAAAGAAAACGGATGGAGCCGATCAACTGGCGCAGAAGTACATAGATGTGATAGTGAAATTGCACGGAGTGCCAGTAAGCATTGTATCGGATAGAGACACCAAGTTCACTTCGATGTTCTGGCAGGCTTTCCAAAAGGCAATGGGAACCAAAGTACATCTCAGCATAGCATATCACGCTCAGACAGACGGACAGTCGGAAAGGACGATCCAAACTTTAGAGGGCATGTTGAGGGCTTGTGTGTTGGACTGGGGTGGGAACTGGGTAAAGTACTTACCGTTGGTGGAGTTTTCGTACAATAATAGCTACAATGCTAGCATAGGGATGCCACCCTATGAAGCTTTGTACGGAAGTCCGTGTTGGACACCCCTATGTTAGACTGAAGTGGGGGAGACATGTGACCTGAAGCCTAGTATTGTTCGGGAGACCGTAGTGCAGGTCGAACTGCTCAAGATCTGGCTAAAGGAAGTCCATGATCGCCAAAAGATTTATGCAGATAACCAGAGAAAGGATCTGGAATTTAAAGTAGGAGATGAGGTCTACCTGAAAATGAGGACATTTCAAGGAGGACACAAAGACCGTAAGTTGAAGAAGCTCAGACCAAGGTACATGAAACCGTACCCCATTGTTGAGCGGATTAGAGCTGTAGCGTACCATTTGAGTCTGCCGCAGGAGCTATCAGATTTCCACAATGTTTTTCATGTTTTAGTGCTACGAAAGGTAGTTAGAGAGCTAGAGCTCATTTCGCCCCAGTTATAATAGACCCTCCCTAAGATATCATTTTTCTTAACGCTATGTTATTTTTCACTATAATAGCGTTTTTCGCGATTGCTATTGTTGGTTTAACATATTATAGCGTTTGAAGCGACTCATATATATGGTTTATAATAGCTTTGATGTAGTGCTCTGAACTGTATTGGTAGCTCACATGTACATGCTATAGTACTATATAATATAACTCATTATTTTAGCTACAATTCAAGACTTTGTAGCCGACTTTTATACGCAATAATAGATGTTATTATATCACTGTTTTACTGTGTATAAATAAACTGTTATGAATACTATAGTAGTAAACCCTTTTGCCAATGACCAAATTGCTCAAAGCACATTGATGTACATACAATTTCATGCATATTTTAGTGTGTTTTAGCTTAG
>OVAN01014992.1:0-10327 GCA_900406275.1 Anastatica hierochuntica
TTACGACAAATCTTGCACCCCATATTCTGTGTGGATTCTAGATCCATCAATCTCTAGCGACGAAAAAGCCTGAGAAGCTTCATCATCTAGTTGCCGTTGTTCTTCCAATTTCTTCTCCTTCTTCTTCTCGAGCTTAATCCGGATAGCTGCCGATTTAGCAAGGGCCTTCTCAAGACGTATCTTTTTCTTCTCAGCAGGATCATCAACTTCATCTAGCTTCCGGTCATAAAAACGTCTCTTTTTCTTGTCAGCCCCATAGAAATTGCTTGAAGTGGTAGGCGAGGTCAAAACTGGAGCTGACCCATTGTTTACTTTCGCAATAGCAGCATTATTGCTTTCCACAGGTAGAGTAACAGCTTGTGCTTGTTCATCTAGCCTCCACTCTTGTTCCAGTTTCTTCTTCTTCTCAAGACGTCTGTTTCTCCTCTCACCATGTTTGATACAACGAAATCCACATTTCTTCTTCACCGCTTGATCCATGGTTGCTTGTTGTAGTCCTCAGCTCGATCTCGTGGATGATCCTCAACCCACTCTGGTATTTAGGAATACTTGGGATCTTCTTATGCGGGTAACCCTTATAGGGTATTTAGGGCACTCGTGCTTTTTTTCCTAATTTCACATTTCGGACAAACGGCGTCGTTTTATATGCTCATTGAGTTTCATCTTCCAATTTTCCCCAAATTGAAATTCAGCAGAAACCCTAATATCCAAATCGCTCTACTCCAGCTTCATCTTCATCTTCCTCATCCCGTTGCTATTTTCCCACCGTTAGATTGACTGTATATGCCTCAATCGGTTAGATTACTATCTTTGTGTGTTATGCACTAGCAGTGATTGGTCTGTGTTTTCTTCTTCTGCAGTCTGTTTTTATATGATCTGATATTGGGTTTATGGCTTCTTGCTTCATCAACTCAGTCAGTCGATACAATTGTCAATGGATTCGCAATCACTTGATACGATTTGCAATTCTTAAGGCTGAGGGAAATGGAGTAAGTGTGTGTGAAACAGAAACGCAAAAGCGCAGCACTTACTGAAATGACTCTTTAACGGGGTATGAATTGAATAGACGTCTAAAGGGCTATTGTTTGGAAGTAGTTTGTATTAGCAGGAGTAAAGCAAGATGGAAAAAGAAGGTGCGTCACAAGAATCTGATGAAACTTTTTGGTGTAGTGTCCATTACATGCAGGCATCGTTCTAGACTTAGAAGGAACCCACTGTTGGATCAAATTTCAATTGTATGATTAAGTTTCCAACTCCACATATATATATATGTCTTAATTCATAGGAACACAAAGCTACTCGATTGATAAGATGAACAGAAATCGAAGATCAACGGAGCAACAAGATGATAGAAATCCAATTCAAACCTCTAAGTGATGGCATAGAAGCAAAATCCCCTAGAATTATCGGAAGTATTTAAGAGGTTGCTATTTGAATATAGAAGGAAGTTGAAAAAGAGGAAAAGAGTGGCTAGGTTGATCATCAAGAAACGTAGAACGTTGTGTAACCTTCCAATAAAACTATTTTCATGTGGTGAATGATCTCGCACGTTGATGTTTATTCGTAATAGAACTATTAAACAGCCGTCGGATTGGATGTGAGTTTTGTTCGAGTAGATGAGACTTGGGTCCCAGCTTTGAGGTTGGGAGTGTTAAGTTACATGGGCTTCCAACTCAAAACCACCATATCACTTATATATTAGTAAACTTCCGATGTGGGATACTTATCCCTAATACGCCCCCTCGTTAGGATCCCTTGCAACTTCCGATGTGGGAAACTTATCCCTAATACGCCCCCTCAAGATGATGGCTCTCTTGGCCAGAAATCTCGTTATGTTTGGGTATGGATCGATGGGCCAACTTTTGGGTCAAATCGATTAGATCGGGTTGAATTGTTTGGATTTGGGCTCTGATACCATGTTAAGTTACATGGGCTTCCAACTCAAAACTAATTGGCAATGAGTGGAGAAGCCCATATCACTTATATATTAGTTAGGATCCCTTGCAACTTCCGATGTGGGATACTTATCCCTAATAGGGAGATTTGTTTCTCTTTCTTCGTTTTTGGTAAGGCCCACCCATCACGAGTAGTAGCTAGATTGATCTTAGCCTATGCACTGAGGGGAAAAGATGCATAAATGTATAGTTTTTACATTGCTCAATGTTTTTTCACCACAGAATAGGTGAAACAGCAAGAATATAGCCACATAAAAATTAGGAGGGTCAATTGAACCCCGTAAAATTTATAGATCCTGGACCAATGCATATTAGAAACTCACCCTAATATGGCGCAATACAGTCTTCAGAATGAATATACAGTATTTGAAGAGTTGGAAGCTCTTGGATAAGATCAGTCAAGTACATGACCTGGATAAGATGCAGAAACTGATTTAGATCGCGAATGTCTCGAGCTGGAGATTGACGTATAGTTCAAATATATGCCGCAATAAGATGGAAAATACAATATTGGCTCTTAAAATTTATGTCCTTTAGAAAAACATAAAAATGATAAATTTGTAGAAGATGATATCCTTACCGGAGATCTTCTTCAAAATACAAGGTATAGAATTATAGGAAGATTAGTAAATCTGTAAAAGGGCTTGAGGTTCGTTTTGTTCTGTTCGAGTAACAAGATTCATAACCGCTTTTGATGCATTATCCTTGGACTTCACAAATTTTAAATCAATGAGTCAAGTGCTTATTATTCAAGTGATTTACATGTTGTGTGAGATCGTCGGTTAGTTAGTTTTACAAATTGGTTGGGAAACATTCTAGGTTAGAATTGTGTAATTGTCAAACTAGGAATAATCTGAAAGAAATTATTCTAGACAACTCATGTTTGTTAAAAATCGTAGTGTGTTCATGTTCTTGATTCCTACTTTTATAAACCTTTGTGCGAATCGGGGTTTCATGGAAAAATGTGTAGAGTCACTTGGATTTCAAGGGATCATGGAACTCCATGAGGCTAACCTTTTTCGTCTTGAATCATGGATCCAAACATGAGCTATGTCTTGTCAATAGGCAATTGAAAGCTTGAGCATTTTGAGGTGGTGTGAATAAGGGCATGTTTATTACGGGTTCTTAGGATGGGGTTCTTAAGTTTTTAACTGAAAAACTTAAGAACCGGTTCTTAAATAAGAATTTTAAGAATTGGTTCTTAAGTTTTTCAGCTAAAAATTTAAGAACCCCACCCTAAGAACCCCGCAATAAACATGCTCTAAGGAACATGAATCAAATTCAGAGAGACTCGCATGTGCAATGCTAAGAACCCTCTTAGCTAATTTTAAATTAATAAAATAAGTATAAGAACCTTTAATGGGTTCTTAGCATTTTTTTGCTATTATTGCAAGAACCCAAATGGGGTTCTTAATTTTTTTTACTTTTATTTTGTAATTAGCCAAACTTCAAAATAGACTTGGACATTTGGATCCTCATATCGGTTCCGGTTCGGATTGTTCGGATCTCGGATCTTCAGATCCTTCTATTTAGGATCCTTTTCAGGTCCGATGAATTTTTGGATCGGTTCGGATCGGATCCTTTCAGATCCGGATTGGTTCTTGAAATTTTAAACGGATCCTAAACCCGAAAAATCACAAAAAAAAACCAAAAAAGAACTCGAAAAAACAAAAAAAAAACCGAAAAAGCTGAACCGAAACCGATCCGAAAATGAAGTAGTTCCGACCAAAACAAATAGAAAAATAAAATTAAGAGACTCATGTAAGACTCGACTCTTACGTAAGAGTGATAAGAGTCGACTCTTACATATTATTATTATTATTTTTTAATTGGTAAATTGCTTAGAGCTCCACTTAAGAGCTTACAATGCACATGGTCTTACAATTGCTAAGATATATATATATATATATCTTCTTTTTTTTTCACTGAAAAAATATTTTAAAATGTAAACCCTAAACATAAATGTAAACCCTAAAAATTTTAACTTTTTTTAGGGTTAAAATGAGTTGGTTGCCCAATTCGGAGGATAATATTTAATTAACGTGTGGTTGACAAAAAAAAACCCGAAACACTAAAATAAAACCTTGAACCTAAAGTAAACCATAAAACCTAACCCCTAAAACATAAACCCTACACCGTAAAACATAAACATAAACCCTAAACCCAAACAATAAACCCTAACGAGAAACACACACAACCCATAAACCCTAATCACTAAACACAAAAGTAAACCCTAAACATAAATGTAATATTAACCCTAAACATGAAAATTAACCATAAAATGTGCACCCTAAACCATAAACCTTTGAAATATAAACTACTAAACCATAAACCATAAATTAAAAGACACAAAATTAAACCCTAATCTCTAAAATTTAAAAATAAATATGAACCCCTAATCTAAAATGTAAACATCCATAAACCCTAAACCATAAGCATCAAACACAAAAAAACCCTTAAACCGTAAATAATAAACCTCGAACCCTAAACACTAAACACGAAACAATGAACATTAAAAACTAAATCCTAAACCCAAAACTCTAAACCCTAACCACCAAACACAAAAAGTAAACCCTAAAACCTGAACCATAAAACCCAAACACTAAAAACCAAACCCTAAACCTATGATCAGGGGAAGGCATAATAATAATCAAAATCGAAAAACTAAACTGAAAAAACCGAACCGTAACTGAACCGAAAAACCGGAAAAATCGAACCTTAACCGAACCAGAGTTAGAAAATAAATGAATGGTTCCAATTTTGAGAACCAAAAAACCGAAACCAAACAGGTAACCGAAAAAAGTGAAAGTATCTAAAAATACCCAATATACCGAAAAATATCTGAAAATACAAAAAAATAACAAAAAATTCAAAAATACATGAACGTTAATATCTAAACGGTTACTTAATTCAAACGAAACCAAGTCCAAACTCGGACCGAACCAGAACCAAACTAAAATATTTTAGGAATCAAACGCTTTTTATTTTTTGGGAACCGAAAAACCAAAAATCGGAAAAACTGTACCGAATGGAACTGAACCCCCATGCCTACCGACAATATAAAAATAAACCCTCCACCCTAAATATGAAATCAAATTCCCAACCATAAAAAAATAAAACTAAACCTTAATCCCTAAACCTAATCATACACCATAAACCCTAAAATATAAACATTTCTAAACCCTAAACCCCAAACCAAAAACCCTAAACTAACCACCAAACACATAAATAAATCATTTAAACCCTAACCCTGCACTAAATCATACACCCAAAACCCTAAACTTAAGCACTAAAAATAAATCTTAAACTACAAACATAAAATCTACACCCTAAATGATAAATATTAACCCTAAAACTTAACATAGGAATTTCAAATCATAAACCCTAAGTACTCAAACTAAATCCTAAACCTTAGGCATAAATCCGAAGAAAAAAGCATAAATCCTAGTTTCTAAACACTAAATCCTAAATTCTAAAATTATAAGAAGAAATTCATGATTGTTACTGATTATATACTAATTTAAATTGGTCATATCCATTAATTGAGGTCGTAGCACACTGGTAGCAACTGTTGCCTATTTATTATCCACCATGATTCGAACCCATATGGAAGCATTGACTGTTTTTAAGTTAAGGGTGAAAAATGTAATTTTGCATTTCCAATTATGACGGCATTTATGCAACTTTCTAAACTTGATGGCATATTTGTAAACTTTATTCAAAATGATGGCTTTTTTGCAATTTTCCCTTTATTTTTTGTGCCTATTGAATAATTTCTAACAAAGATATCTGCGAAGCGAAGTCTGTGAAATCTAAAATCTCCTTTTCTAAACTTGATGGCATATTTGTAAACTTTATTCAAAATGATGGCATTTTTGCAATTTTCCCTTTATTTTTTTGTGTCTATTGAATAATTTCTAACGAAGATATGTACGAAGTGAAGTCTGTGAAATCTAAAATCTTCTTGTAAAAGTTATTTCTATTTAGTGTTAGATTCGAATTAAGAAAATTTACATTATATAGTTTTTAACATTGACATAATTTTAAAATTGTATATGAAAACTTTCCTAATACAAATCTGATACTAAATGGAAGTATTCTTTTGTTGGGTTTGACAAGCTTCAAGCTCACACTCTAATATATTATATTTTATTATTGAGTCAGCAACAAAATACTATATTCTATTCTATTATATTTGACATGGTATCAGAGTAGATCCACACTATATCCCATTAATCTGAATGTTGCTCAACCACCCCACTAATTGATGGTCCAAAGATAGCTCAATTCCTCCGAAATATCTAAGAAAGAGTATTATCTCGGAGGGGGCATGATGAATTCGTCGAAATTAATGGCTAAAAAAATAAAATCTCACATCGAAAGTTTATACATTAAGTAATATATAAATAATGTGAACCAATCCACTCATTATCAATTAGTTTTTGAATTGGAAATCCATAAAACTTAAACAATTTCAAATTTTTATACTTTGTATTTATAGTCTCAATATCTAATTAAATATAGAATTTGATCCCTAAGCCTAAAAAGAAAGTTATCTTTTACTGGTGCAGTAGAAACATGAGTCACCACTTCAAAACGTATAAATCCTTTCCTTGAAGCTTGCTTTTGCTTTTTTAAAGAATTAAGTGGGTTTAAAGCTCAAGTGTCGCGAAGAAACGTAGCATAATGGGACACCTAACTTATATTGCATGCTGTCGATTAGAGAATGGATATTGCAAAACCGCATGCTTTTTTAATTTCTTGTATTGGGATGATCACATTAGGAAATACATATTTGGATTTGATCATTCATTAGTGCATCGTTATTGGTTCTCATTAGAGAGATTCTTCGTCAAAAAGTGTACCGAACTTCCTATTTGTGCAAATAGAAGCTGTCATTGACTTTATTGCACTTTTGGTGTCATTATCTAATTATGCCTCCACGCCAATTCATATATTATAATTGGATAGTTTCGTGGGAGTACACATAATAATTTCCACTTATAGTCAGTGCATGTGAGCATGAGGAAATTTTGTGATGTATCCACTTAGTGAAATAAAAAGTGAGTTAGTTACAATGGACAGGCTAGGCACCTAACACGTATCAAACTTTTCCTTTAGAAGTCATCACACCGCCCATGTTATTCTAATACACAACTCGAATGATTCGTTCATATACTCTAATGGCTTATTAAAATAATATTACATTATTGTTATGACAACATTGTATATATAGCTGATGCAAGATTTGACTGTACAGTAGCTTTGGATATGAACCGCTTGAATTTTATTTTTTGATAATGCTTGTTAACTATTCTCCTTTAGACTTTGTCATAACATATTTTTAGAATGTTTTCACATCGGATATGCAAATGAATCTTTATCCTATTTCTGCTATTTACCTTTTTTCTCCAAAAATATGCTCAATTATTTGATTTTCACTTTCAGATAAATCTATTTCCTCTACCATTCTCTAAGTTGCAAACTGAGCAAGTGATCCTAGTTAATAGTTACCAAATAAAATTTGGTGTATTGGCAAATTTTAGGTCTCTCCCAAAGAAGTTGAATAAAGATAGATCCTTAGTTCGATTCCCTATTTGGGAGGTATTACTTTCCAAATGATGGTTTACAGTGTTTGATTCCTACCTACAAAGTCTAGAGGTTATGATCCAGACTTTTCGTGATAAAAAATTAAAAAATGTAGTCTCGTTAATTCTGTGTAACCAAGTCCTAACCTAGTAATTTGATTTTACAAAATAACAGCTAGCGACATCAAAAAAAAGAATTGAGTAATGCAGCAATGCTACTACCGATTTCAACTTTATTTTTGTGTTTTTGAATTTCTATAACTCAAACTTATGTCGCTACACGCAAAGATGATGTCTACTTCCACGACATCTCGCGAAATAGCTCGAAGAAGTGGTCATACTTTAAGCGTAAGCTTATATTTTTATTGTTCAACAGACGTAAGTTTATCTGATTCAAATTTTACATAATGAAGAAAAAATCCATAAACTTTAATTTCAGTAGATGTCGTTTGATTTATTTATCAGAAGTAATAAATAATTTGACATTTCACGAATATTTGTTGGTTAGAAATGTGCATATATTCAATTTTTGAATAAAAAAAAGCTAAACACTGAAGATTTTAATGAATGAAAAATGAAGTGGATTAAACTCGGTTGAATTGTGTCAACATGTTGTAACAAATAACTATGGAGTCCATAAATGTATTGTATTTGTTTTTACTGGATAGTTGAAGTTCTTGATTAGTTTTTTTTATCTCATATCATTATTTAACATAAGTTATTTATAATAAGTTAATTTATTGTTTTTAAAATTTTATATCATAATTCGTAATTTTCCCTCTCTACAAGTAGATAATTGTTTCATTTGTTTTAGATATATAAAAATAATATTTTCTAGTATTATAAATAAAAAAATGGGTATGTTGAATTTTTTTCAATAAAAACATTATACAATATGAAAGTTGAATAAATTATAGATTTATGATGTGGATGAAAGAAAAGATGATGTGAACTGTTAAAAAAAAAGAAGAGGGTGTTGAAAGTTTAAACCTTTGTACATAGTGTAAATTAGATGATATGACACGTGAAAAATTTTAAAAAAAGTTGTTATGATTAAAAGAAATCTTCTTTTGATTTTTTAAGAAAATTTTTTAAATTTAAAATACGATATTTTGTATTTAAGTTATAACTAACTATCTACAGACAATCTTTAAAAATGGATAAAAAATGAGATTTGGAAATTTTATTCATAATTTTTAGTGATAGCCTATTTCCACGAGATCTCGCGAAATATCTCGAAGAAGTGGTCATACTATAAGCGTAAGCTCATATTTTTATTGTTCAACAAACGTAAGATTCAAATGTTACATAATGAAGAAAAAATCCATAAACATTAATTTGGGTAGATATCATTTGATTTATTTATCAGAAGTAATAAATAATTTGACATTTCACAAATATTTGTTGGTTAGAAATGTGCATATATTCAACTATTGAATAAAAAAAGGCTAAACAATGAAGGCGTTGAATGAATGAAAAAATGAGGTGGATTAAATTTCGTTGAATTGTGTCAACAAGTTGAAATAAATAATTATGGAGTCCACAAGTGTATTGTATTTGTTTGTTATTGGATAGTTGAAGTTCTTGAATAGGTTTTTTATCCCATACAATTGTTTAACATAAGTTATTTATAATAAATTAATTTATTATTTTAAAAAATTTATATCATAATTTGTAATTTTTTCTCTATACAAATAAATACTTGTTTCCCTTGTTTTGGATATATAAAAATAATATTTTATATTTTAAAGTAAAAAAGTGGGTATGTTGAATTTTTTTCAATAAAACCATTATACGATATGAAAGTTGAATAAATTATGAATTATGGATTTATGATGTGGATGAAAGAGAAGATGAGGTGAAGTGTTAAAAAAAAAATGATGAAAGTTTAAACCAATATACATAGTGTAAGTTAAATGATATGACACGTGCTAATTTTTTTAAAAAAAAGTTGTTATGATTTAAAGAAGGGTAGATTTGCATATTGGCAAAAAAAAATCATAAATTAAGCTTATGGCACCTTGTATTTATTGAATAAAATACATTATTATAAAGAAAATGTCTGTTTTCTCCTTATGTAGCACGTTAATATCTTCTAAAAAAATCTCAAAGAATCGTAGCAACCTCGAGCGTTGTGAGAGAAAATCTGGAGGAAGATTATTCTGTCATACATAAAATCACATCAATAACCTAACCATTTATTTAGAAAGATTTGAAATTTGAGTTAGCCCGCCTAAAGATGTAGCTGAGAAACGATTATTTCCTTCTTAAATACGTCCAGCTACAACGAAATAAACACTGGTCTAGAATTAATTGCAGAATTTTACAGTTTCTCATCAAAGCTTCAATGGCAGAAAGCAGTAGCGATGAGGTAAAACAGAGCATCTCATTTATTGTATATGTCACATTATATGTATTCCTTATATTATCTTTTATAAAATCTATCATAACTTCACATATCCTTAAATGTAAACGTTTAGGCGAATAGATCTTCTATATCAATACATTTGTTGTGAAATTGATGACTTACTTGCTTCTGTTATTATTTTGGAGAAGGTGGGTGACAAAGACAAAGTTTTGTTGGTCATTGGTAACTGGGAACGAGCCGATGCTGGAATTTGGCACTTTGTGACTAAAGGTGATCAGGAAAAAGTATGAATTCAACTCTTTTCAGAGATGACAATGGTGGAACTTGTTCTGGCTGTCCGAAAAGTGTTGGATATCGTAAGAGCTGAAACTTATGTAAAGTTGACTTACCAGTACCCTGAGTGGCTCTCTGTGGAA
>OVAN01014993.1:0-11294 GCA_900406275.1 Anastatica hierochuntica
TCAAAGGATTACAAGCTCTCAAAAGTCTGCTGGAAATCGAAAAAAGCATAAACTGAAAGGAAAAGTCGAGTCTAGATTTTAGGTAAAACATCCCGGTTTGTTTTAATATTTGGTTTGTGTTTTCAGGTTTTGGTCCGATTTCGGTACAAGGATCGATCGATCCATGTCCCTTCACAGGACAAGGATCGATCGATCCCTGTCNGTTCTTTTAGTTCATTCAAGCTCCGTTCCTGTAAAAACATCAAAGAACAACAAACCGCGCAAAAACGATCCGAATACATACTAAATACCGTAATTCTCGTATGAAAACCGTATTAATAACCGATAAAATACGAATACATCAGGCTACGTAGACGTGATGTACCACCTAGGCCAGGTACGTAGGTTCCTTGATCATTTTGGTAGAGCTAAGTCAAATCATCTTTAAGTTTCTTATGTTCCTTTAACTTATGCAGCTAGCGAATGCCTTCAACCAATCTTTTCTTGATTATGAGGACCAGTTCTGTAACTTTTCTGATTCCAAAGAATTGGAGGATGTCAAGTCAGCCTTCCTAGAGACTAAAGCTCAGCTTGAACAATTCAGATCTCAAGCCGTAAGACTCCAGACTCAGGTGGAGGAGCTGAAGTGCCATGTGGATTCGTTGAATGGGAAGAACGCGGACCTAAGCCTGGATCTTCAGGTCAAGAATAACAGGACTATTGCTTTGCGGGCCTAAGTTCTTTGAGGATGGTGTAATGGCGGAACATAGCAATCATACAATCTTATTCCTCCTGCCAGAGGTGGATGTGCTGAAAACCATGGCGGATTTCCGTCCCATAGCACTTTGTTATATTTCATACAAGATTCTTGTGAATCTTCTCAAAGGATGACTAAGTCACATCATCTCTGATAATCAAACGGCTTTCATCCCTGAAAGAAAAAGTGTTGACAATGTCATTTTAGCTCATGAAGTGTTTCACTCCCTAAAATCTCGAAAACGCTGGGCAAAGTCTTACATGGCGGTAAAGACAGATATTTCCAAAGCGTATGATCGGGTTGAGTGACACTTTCTACGTGATACTATGACGACCATGGGTTTCAATACAACTTGGATTTCTTGGATAATGAGGTGTGTTGAATCCGTCACTTTCTCAGTTTTAATTAATGGCTCACCTCAAGGATGTATCACACCAACCCATGGTATCCGCCAAGGTGACCCCCTCTCGCCTTATCTGTTTATTCTTTGTGATGAAGTCCTCATTCATCTCTTTAACAAAGAAGCTGCTAGTAAAAGGATCAAAGGCATGAAGATTAGTACTAAAGGACCAAAAATATATAATATTTTCTTTGTCGATGATGCCTTATTTTTTTGTTACGCGCGCCCACAATCAACACGTACCATACGAAGAACACTAGATGTATATGAGAAATTTCAGGAAAAGCCGTGAACCTTCATAAATCAGAAGTTACATTTGGTTCGCGTGTGCGGGATAATGTCAAGACAATGCTTCGACGATTTCTTAATATACATAATGATGGATGACATGGGAGTTATTTGGGTCTACCAGAGCAAGTAGGAAGAAAGAAAAAAGAAGTTTTCAGGTACATTGTTGAGAAAGTTAAAAAATAACGGAAACCTGGTCCAACAAATTTCTGTCTAAAGCAGGGAAAAAAATATTACTAAAGACGGTTGCTTTGGCACTTCCGGTGTACACAATGAATTGTTTTAAGCTTTCGATCGGAATCTGCGAGGAAATAGAGCGTGTAATTTCTGAGTTCTGGTGGAGTAAAGGGAATGGAAGAAGATATATGCATTGGTACTCTTGGAAAAGAATGAGTCTTTCCAAAAATGAGGTAGGACTCGGTTTCAAGGATATTGAGAATTTTAATGAAGCCCTTCTTGCAAAACAAGTTTGGCGTCTCCTACAAAATCCTACAAGCCTCGCTTCAAGGATTTTAAGAGGTCGGTATTTTCCTCAATCAAGTCTTATTAAAGCAACAAATGGATCAAAACCATCCTTTATGTGGTGTTCCTTACTTGTCGGTAGAGATCTTTTGTGAAAGGGTTTGCGAGTTATTATAGACAACGGAACTCGCACCCATATATTGTCTGATCCCTGGCTACCTTTATCTCCGCCATGACCACCATGGCGCACGCCTCTTGGGACCAGTATCTTCAATAACACAAGTCTCAAAACTTTTTGATGATCACGAGCAATGGGATCTCTCCAAGCTCCAAGCTCACTTTACAACAGAGGATGTTGAGGCAATCTCCTCAATCTACCTGAATACACAAAAATCATATGATCAAGTCAGATGTCGTTACTCACAAGACGGCTACTACAAAGTGAAATCGGGACATTGGTTGGCGCATCATCTTGCTTCAGAAGTCGATAATATCGTTCCCCCACCTGGGAATTTGGGATTAAAACGACACTTTGGAAACTGGGAATAACTCCAAAGTTAAAGCACTTCTTATGGAGATGTCTCTCTCTTGCACTGTTGGTTGGCGTTTGTCTAGTTTACCGGGGAATCACAACTAACAGACAATGCTAGAGATGTTGTTCAAGAGAGGAGGATATGAACCGTCTATTTTTGCTTTGTCCTCATGCAGCTCAAGTGTGGCGAGCCTCCGCTGTTTCGTTGCCTCAACTTCATGATAACTCTATAAGCTTTGAACAAAAGATTAGGCTCCTCATTGAAAGTTGTCAAAATCCAATGCTTACACCATTTCAGCAGCAACTTCCCATTTGGATCAACAAAAGCATAGGGGATGACTTCAAGATCTACAACACGTTAAGGATGACACAGTTGAGTGTACCAAAGACGTAGCTCAGACGATGTCACGGCCAGGTCCCTTGGCTCCTTAGCGGTATAAATGGCAACGTCTAATTTCTCCTTTTATTAAATGTAACTACGATGGTGCACGTGATGTTAGAGGCAACCCCAAAGCGGGATGGATCCTTCGGGATGCTGCGGGAACTTATCTTTGTGCAGGCACCACGAAATTAAAGGCATGTCAAGACTCTCTTGAAATGGAACTACAAGCTCTACTCGTCTCAATGCAACAAGTCTGGATCTGAGGATATAGAACATGTGTTTTTGAAGAAAATAATAAGAATTTAGTACAACTCCTTGAGAAGAAAAATCTACACTTTGGTCTACGCAACTTACTCCAATAGGTCGACACTTGGCGTGAACAATTTCAAGATGTACGCTTTACCTGGATACTAAGATACTCAAATAAGGCTGCGAACAAACTTGCAAAGAAGCCACTTCGACAAGTCTCATCTATATGTTTTAATTATATTCCTTTTTGTTTAGATGACATTTTTTACGAAGATCAAACAAGTTCCTAAAGTTATTTGAAGACGTTAAAAAAATTAAAAACATAAAACTAATAAATAGTTTATATTTTTATTATATTATTAAAAAATAATATAGTATAAAATCAATTTATTTTATATAATCATTATAATTATTTTGAATATTTTAAAACTATATAATATATACTAAATATTCGTATCTAAACATTCCATTATCTAGATCTGATTCTCTGCGGATATTCGTTTTTCAAAAAAAGACAAGACGAATTCTGGACCGGATAATGGATAACAGAAAATAGTTTGACTCTTAATGATTTTTTTCAACACTGAGTGTGTTTTATTTCAATTAATCAATCCAAAATATCCTAAGCCAAAAGGCATTACCGTTACAAAGAAGTAATACTAATTCACGCACACCAATAGAGGCTATGATAATGAATCAACAACGAACCAAAAGACAGATAAAATCTAGAAAAAGTTAATAGATGTCGAACAAAACTTCGGAGAATGATTAAATTTAACCTAAAGTAACCAATATAGTGAGAAAAATCAAGAAAACACTCTAAAGAGAGAAGCCACATCGTTGACATTCTAACACGGAAATATCTGTCGATCTTCTGGTCTGGCACAAAAGAGAACCATATCGATAACATCAAAATCCATCAATAATCAGAGATAGCAACACCCAAAAACCAGTGAGATTGAATTACCAACTTTGAAACTAAAACAATCCATAAATACAAAAGAGAAATGAAAACGGAAAAGCATAGAGACAAAACCGATAACAATGTTTTAGGAATCACCAGCTCCGTCCTTAAATCGGAGATAAAGGAAGATGAAGTAAATGGTCAAGGTTTATGAAAAAGAGGAAAAAATAGATGATTTTTTCAATTGTAAAAATCAAGATAAACGAAAAGGAGCAACGTAGAGACATGACCGTCAGTTGTGTTTTACGAATTACCGTCACCGGTCCTTAAATCGGAGATGAAGTTGACGACTAAGGTTTATGAAAAAAATAGGAGGTTTATCCAATATACATTTTTAATACAAGTGTCCAACTTTTTTTTAATAATACTAGGCATGAATACATGTTTAATCAAAATTAATGATTTCAGATAAACAAAAACAAGAGAAGAAAACAATTTCATATTTCGCCCAAAGAAAAAAAAATACATTTGTCATTTACAGATTATTCTAGTCAAAGATTACATTTTTTCTTTTCTCTAAACAGGTAGTCAAATTTGTTACTCTTCTTCCGGCCATCGCTAAACGCTTTTAATTTCAGTTCTTAATTTTCAGTACACCGGAGCTATCAGAGTTTCGTCGCCGATGCATCGGAAAGCACGACGTACACCTAATCAAACCTTGCACATTACAAGCCGTACAGCTCGTGAAACCAGTTTTCTCTTTCTCCGAGAAGATCTTGTGGCTACCATTACACATCTCGCACAAAACGAATCTCCATCCTCTACAGAAATTGCAAACCTCGCCGAATTTTAAATCCGGCGGTGGTAATTCTCCGATCATCTTCCTCAGCTCGTCATTCGCCTGTAACTGCTTGATCTCTTTCATCCCTCCGATGAATCTCCCGCCGATGAAAACCTTAGGCAAACTCACTCTCTTCTCTCCGAAAATCGTTTCTAACTCGTCGCGAAATCTCGAATCCATCGATAGATCTCGCTCGTCGACTGAGATTCGGAGCTTACGGAGGATAGATCTGACGGATCTGCACTCCTCGAATGTCTTTCTTACGATTTGGAGGCTGGTGTAGTAGAGAATCACGCCCCGGTGATCGGCGTTTGGGATATTAACGGCGGAGAAGAGTGCCGGTATCGGCGGGATGAAATTGGCGGGAGAGGTGCATCCGTGGACCCTTGGGCTCCGTGGCTGGTGAAAGATTTGAGGTCTCGGAGAATAGGGTTCCGGCGAAGGAACGTCGTCGTAGAAAAGTTCTTGAATGTCTTTGAAAGATGAACATGAGAAATGTCTCGGCCATTTTGGAGAATCCGGCGAACTTTCGTGACTCCGTCTGCGTAGTTGAAGCCAATTCGGTAACATTGGGACGGATTCACGGCGGAAGTCGGTGGCGAAATGTGGAGAAAGTGAAACGGTTAAAAATTAAAATTCATAAATAGTGAGCGTTTAACATTTTATATAACTTATTATGAGTGAAAAAAGAATTAGATAAGGAAGCCATCAAAATATAACTTAGAAAAGATTTATTACCCTAAAAGGCCAAAACATTTGTTCTCATACTAAAATAAGAACCAACTTTTGACTTTTGTTTTACTAGAAATTATAAAACATCTTTTGGATCAATTAGGTGAATAACTTAGGGTCTACAATTAACTAAATTTAATTTTTAGGATTAAAAATGAAGAAATTTTACTAAAAAATCTCATTGGTGAAAAAATAGAAAATAGGGATAAAATAGTTAAATCAATTTTTGAAGGGCTATGAAATTTAAATATTCTAGAATTTTGAATCATTGGTTACACTTTCCCACATCTTCACCCCCATTTTTTTTAATCCAAATTTGGGGTAAATTAATATGGATAATTATAATCACTAACAAAAAAAAAAATCAATATTTAGTTTTCAATCTCATGAAAAACACGATTTGGCTTTCTGAGTGTTTCCATGTTTTTATCAAAAAAAAAATTCATGAAAAACAAATTTATACTCTCTTTTATCTCGATTTTTTCACAAATAAAAATATTTTTATAAGAGATAATTAGGTTGATATACCAAAAAAATTATTTAAATTTTTAATCTTTCGAAAAAACCAAATCACTTCTTTTATCCCTAAATTTTCATTTATATTTAAAAAATTGGTGTAATTTTGTAAGCAAAACCCCTCATTTTTAACCCCTAAAACCTAAATAAATTTTTTAATAGTTATACACCAAAATCACCCTTTTCGTAAAAACTCCCATTTTTTTTTTGCCTCACTCCTAAAATTTAGCTATTTTTTGTGGTTTTCCCACCAAATTCATTTTTTTACTAAAACCCCAATTTTTTTAAGATCTCTAAAACCTAAATTTATTATTTTTTAGTTATTGAGCTATCACCCTTTTTCTGTTTATAGAAGTAGCATTTTGTTAAATTTAAAATTTCTTGTCAATCATTTTTTTGGAAAACAAAAATCAAGCAGAGAGGAAGAAGCCGACTTTGTTGTTGCTGGCTTTGCCCCCAAGTCAGCCCCAACCTCTCTTCTTATATATCTATACGTTTTCAGAATCAAAAGAACATACGAAATTGAAGAAAGACGAAAACAATAAGAAGAAGAAAAAGCTATGGCTGGAGGAGGAACAGAAGCATTTCCTGATCTTGGAAAGCATTGCCAAAACCCTAATTGTAGACTTCTCGATTTTCTCCCTTTTACTTGTGACGGCTGCAAATTGGTATATCTTTTCCTCTAAAGAATCTTTCAATTCAAAATGGTTTCCTAATTGGTGGTAATTATCAATCTGTGTTAATTACAGGTGTTTTGTTTGGAGCATAGATCATACAAGTCTCACGGTTGTCCGAAACCCGACCACAAAAGCAGAACGGTTTCAATATGTGAAACATGTTCTGTAGCGATTGAGACAACTGGTTTTGATGAAGAAGGAATCAAATCTCTTTTAGAGAAACATGAAAGATCTGGAGATTGTGATCCTAACAAGAAAAAGAAACCAACCTGTCCTGTAAAGCGTTGCCGAGAGGTTTTGAGTTTTGCAAACAATCTTACTTGCAAAGATTGTGGAGTCAAGTTTTGCTTGAAACATCGGTTTCCGACTGATCATGTCTGTAATAAGGATAAGACTGAAGGAACAAGCTCGAGGTGGAATCATAAGTTTATGGAAGCTTTGAGTTTGAGAAATGAGAAAACTTGTGGAAGAGGAACTTCTGTTTCATCAAATTCTCCATCAGTTAAATCCTTTTAAAGTTTCTTCTATTCTTTGTAATAGTATATGCTTCGACCAAAAAAATATGTATTTTTCATTTTTCTTTACAAGAAGATCATATTCTCTGTGCCTATCTCTCATTTGATATTAGATTCTCTAGCACATATTTGATTAGTGTAACCCCTCGATGGGTGAAAATAACATATCTAAAAGAATAATCGAATCCTCTAAGAGATTTCTTCTACTGCCTGTCAAGCTTAAACCCAAAAAGAAACTCAACTGTTGTAGGGCTAATAGAGAGGGAAAATTAGTCGGAAACCCGCAAATCTTACTCAATGATGCCGGAGCCACCATTGATATCCACTTCGCCCATCCCTGTGTCTTCCTCCTCTTCTTCTCCGCTTTCTTCATCGCCACTAATTTCTTCATTGTCGAGTCGTAGTTTGGCCATGTGTTCAGTCAACATCTTATCATCTCGTTCACTCACCTGTCAACAAGGTAAGATTAATATTAAACTTGAGACGGTACAACAGTAAAGGAGTTAAAAAAGAAAAGTACTCACAGCTCGAGCTCCTTCCTTGACAACGAGCTTGCCTTTGTGTGTCTCGATTGTCTCAGTGCAAGCTTCTATGGCTCTGTTTAGAATTTCAATACCTTGGTTCTGTTTAACATACAAAACATAGCATTTACATGTAGTTATTTACGTGAGTTGTTAAGACACTTGATAAGCTGTTTAGGGCAGGCCAACATTAACACCTGCCTGAACATTAAAGGCGAATCATGCAACTCATAGTTTAAGAAAGAAACATTGTCTAACCTTGTCAAGTGTCTGCGTAGTAAGAACGTATAGAGGTGGAGCAACCAATTTAATCTTAACAGGACAGTCATCGTTTCCAACGGCTTCAGCCTTTTTCATGGCCTCCTGAAAATATAAGCTGTGTGTGTGAGTATAATCATAATGTTATTGTTTACATACTTTATAGATAAAACACACTTAAATGAGTCAGGAGGACCGAGGACCTTAATGTGAATAACTCCGTCAAACTGGAAACATTTCAACTCAATATCAGCACGGATTTTCATTGGTTGTGGTGTCATTCTCCTCCTAATGTTCTTCACAAGTGCTTCTTTCACTTCTTCCGTAACAGCAGGTACAACCTTAGTCACCTACAAACAGAAAACTTGTCAGACTACTAGTTTCCAAAGAGCCGAGTTCAACGAAGGAAACTAAAGAACAGAGTACACCTCCTGCCCATCAGCCCCAACTTCTTTGATCTCACGTGTGAGGGGACTCAACACAGAATCTGGATCAGTCACTAAGATCTTGAAGGCCTGAGTCAAAAAAAAGAAGAACATATTGGAGAAAGTAAATATCTAAGGATATACAATGGAGCTCAAAGTTCACAAATCCTTACCTCGAAAGCATGACCATGTCTTCGATACAAAGGCCAACCAATATTCACATACAACTCCTACAATACGAAGACAAACTTATAATCAAAATCAAAGATTACAAACACTAAACTATGATAACACTTAGATTAAGAGATTTAATCAATATCTTTAAGCATTTCACCAAAAATTCAACACAAAAATGAACATACTTTTCACAGAACAAAGTTCTTCTACAACAACTCAAACCAAAATCCACACATTCGAGCAATCATAGATTCACTTCTAACCATTTTCTGGGTGTTTTACCTCCAAATCGATTGATAGAGTTTCAGCGACATGGCGCATGATAGAATGAACAAGCTTGCTCTTGTTATACCTTTCTTCACAAGTCTGAATATCTTCCTCGCTAACCCTACGCTTGCTTAGATCAATATAGCCTCTCTCATTGTCGACACGAAGAACCATGACAGGCTCAATTCTTCCGACCTTGATCAAACTGCTTACACTTCGGATCCGACGGCGAGAGAGCTCAGAGAAGAGGATCATTCCTTCGATGTTGTTGTACTCTAGGAGGGAGACGTAGGCTCCCATATCGGCGATGTTCTTGACTTGAATCATCACCGCCATATCCACCTCTGGGTACTTCGACTCGTACATCCGGCAATCTAGATTCGGCGTTTGATTCGCCATTGTTGAAATATTTTGATAACGGAAGAAGGGGTCGCTCGAATTCACCGTTTGTTGAAATCGGAAAAGAAAATATGCGGCGGAGAGATTTAGGGTTTTAGGCGACGGAGCAATTAGGGGTAAGAGACGAAGTTGACTACTGTCAAAGGTCTAAACGAAACCGTTTTGTATTTTGGGCCAAGAATTTAATGGCCCATTTTAAGACATTTTGCAAACCAATTTCTCAAATCGTTCTCTCTTTTGTTCACCAAAAAATTCGATTAAGCGACTTGTCGAGCCGAAATCATAACAAAATTGTGGATATGGTTTGTACACACGTGGAGGCTTAAGAGCTTCGCATTAATTAGTTTTCTCTAGTCACCAGGGGAAGGGTCCGTGCTACGCGCGGATTAGTGTTTGAAATTTTATACTATATTATTTAAAGGATGGCTTTTTAAAATAATAAAGAAGACAATTGGTCAAAATTTAGAAATGCTAAAAAATAATAATAATATATAGAATGATTTTACAAAATTACCTCGAGTCCATCAAAGGAAAAAGTTGGGGCTAGGGAACCATTTTCTATTTTAGAGGTGTTAGTTTGTATATTGTGTTTTATTTTTGGATGTTAGACCTATTTTTTTTTTTCTGAAATGTATACACTAAATTAATTTTTTCTGAAATTTGATAGTTATGCATAATTTTTGTTTAAGTACTTAAAATTCAGTAACTATGAAAACAAATAAAGATTTTTGGTATTGAAAAAGAATCAAAGAATCTATAATATTTACGTTTTAAAATTGAACCCTTAATAAAAACAGAGATAATTTTTATTATATTTATTTAATTTTTAATAATGACGATAACAAGATATACATTTACCATAGGGATCTTATTCAATGTGCGATGATGGATTCTTTAATTAAATTATTAAGAGTCTATATATTTCTATTAGCCACGATTAAACCATAAATATACTTTTTATCATCAGGATCTTATTTTGGGCATGAATAAAAGATACAAATTTGTATGCCTTGAAGTCAATAAATTTGAGAGCTTGTACTATTTTGACATTTTTCAGTGATAAGTTATTTTATTTTGGTTCATAAGCTTTTGTCGGTTTGTGTAGCTTTTACTTTCCGACTCTATTTTCTTCTTTAAAATGGAGTAGCTCCAAAATAGTATTGAAGTTTTTCATTAAGAAGTAGTCTTATTTTGTACTCTATTTTAGAGTAATCTTTTTGAATTTACTTTATTCTAGAAATCGAAATGGAATAAGTTTTGAGCAATTTGAACTCTATTTTAAAATTTCTTTATTTGAAATAAAAAATGAAATAATTAGTAGGATATGCTATAAAAATTAATAAAATATTGTTAAAATCCCGTCTATATCGAATTTTTTTAGTGATATTAATGTCGTCGAACTTTGGATTTTTTAAAGTCGCCTCCTTATCAACCTTATGATATTTGATTAGTCTTTGTATGCTTGTTCGAATGTATTACTTCTGCACAAAGACGATTACAAAATCTGAACCCTAAACCGATTACAAAATCTGAACCCTAAACCTTATCTCCATTATTGAAATTTTAATTCTGAAATGTTAACAAAATTTAGAGATAATTTATAAAATGAGAAAATAAGATAATAGTTTTAAAAACGGGTGAATTTGGTAGAAAAGTATAGAAAGCGATATAAATATCGAACCATATTAACAAACCCTAAAACAGGAAACCCAATTTAATTTGCTCTCTTTTTTTCCACCATTTACTTTGCTCTCAATTTCCCAAAATTAAAAATAATTATAACCCCAAACAAAATGACGTCATATACTAATTTTTGTTGTTGAAAATTTGTGTAATTCATGGCAGTGAAAAATTGTTGAATAATTATAATATTTTGTGTAATTCCTTGCCAAAATCCACGATTTGTTCCATTTTTTAATTATATCTTTTGTAAAACCTAACGAATCTTCCTTCTCCAGCAAATTTATCTCATGAACACTTTGTTTCTCTGAGGCTATCATCTACTTCATATCT
>OVAN01014994.1:0-11629 GCA_900406275.1 Anastatica hierochuntica
ACAGACAGAAGTAGTTAATAGATCTTTGTCTGCATTGCTGCGTTCTGTGGTGGGGGGAGAATATTAAGTCTTGGGAAGATTGTTTTCCGCATGTTGAGTTTGCATACAATAATTCGGTTAATAGAACAACCAAGCTTTCTCCGTTTCAGATTGTTTATGGCTTTAGACTGTTGACACCAATGGATTTATTGCCTTTGCCTGAGATAGAACAGTCTAACCTTGATGGAAAAGCCAAGGTCGAGTACATTGTTTCTTTGCATGAGCGGGTTAAGAAGAACATCGAGGCTTCCACAGTTACATATGCACGCCACGCCAACAAGAAGAGGCGAGAGTTGATACTGAACCCGGGAGATTTGGTGATGCTTCGTTTGAGGAAAGAGCGTTTTCCTGAGGAGAGGAAGAACAAGCTCAACATGCGCATGGATGGACCATTTACAGTCTTTGAACAGATCAACAATAATGCTTACAAGATCGATCACCAGGATAAGTACACAGTGAGCTCCACTTTCAATGTTACTGACTTGCTTCCATTCCCTGCAGATTTGAGGACAAATCTCTTTAAAGAGGAAGGGGATGATGCAACACAGCTGGAGCTGGAAGCGGGAATGGAGTTCAGCTCAAGTGAAGACGAGCTGGAAGATGAAGAAGGAGCAAGACCGAGTCAAGAACCAATCAAGTTCTCAAGCGGACCAATGACAAGATCACAAACCCGGAGACTTGAAAAGAGAATTCAGGCTTTGGTTAAAGCTGAGCCAAGATCGATCAAGGCTGACCAAAATCAGCAACTTATCAGACTTTTTAATTATTCAGTTTTCTCTGGTTCAATTTAAGTGGGGATTTAAATTAGATTAGGATTTGGGTTTTAATTAAATTTGGGTTATTTTTGGTTTAGTTCCAGCGAAATTTCTTAACCAAATTGGGTTAGTAATTTCGCATGGTTTAGTTAGAATAGGGTTTAGGTTTAGGTTAAATACTCTTTCTTTTGCAGACTTTTGATTCATTCGCTCCTTTTAGCAAACAATAGAGTTTTTCTTTCTTCTCAGTGATTGAGAAAACCTTTGTTTATCTTGAGCAAATTGAACACTTCAGAGTTCATTCTCTATAGTTCTTTCTTAAGATCTAAAAGGGAGTTCAATCACCCGATCTAAGGAACTTCTATCCATCGAATTCTATTCTAAAACTCACCCTCTCATCTTTCCATCCAATTCTCGAAAAAAACCAGAAAAAAAAAACAAAGAAGAAGAAAGCTTAATCTCTTGTTCCAGCAATCAAAAGGGACTAAAAACCTCCCAAAGCTATCAAAAGCGCATCACTACCCAAGAAAAACCGCCAAGCTTTTCAACTTGCCATTGAAACTAAGAGTAGAGGTTAGTGTCCAAGATACGTTTTGCATTAAGTTATTCTGGAGCAACTCATCACCGGGAATATCTAGAATTGGAGAAAGTGCCCAGACTTAGAATCTGCAATGGAAGAAAAGATATTGTATAGTTTCTTTTTTTTTCCCCGCAGAGATGACAAGTTGCATCCATCTAAGTCCTCTTTGCTGCAAGAGTTATCCAACCGATGTGCCATTATGTACTACTCTTCACCAAAATTGACGTATCATGGGAGGTACATGAAGCTTCCAAATATGATTATGATTGATTGTAGCTTGTGTATGCAAAGATCATTGCTACAATGACTCAATGATAGGTTGATCCTACTAAACAGTCATCATCCTTCGAGTACACTAATTCCAAGTCATCTTTCCGTGAAAATGCTTGGTATAATAAGCTTTATGAGAAGAATATCTTGTGGATTTACCGGTTGTTGCAATTTTTTTTCATTCCAGACTTTTTCATTATTAGCCAAGAAATTTAAAATTTAAAGTCAGCTTGGGGAGAAAACATTACCAATTGATCTTGCAGACTTTAGTGGCTTGGTTGGCAACCAATTATCATACCATGCTCCGGTTTTACATCTGTCCCCTCCATCATAACCATGCATTTAGTAATGGAAGACTTTGCTTGATCCCTTTTGTAGAATTGAGTATCAAACTTGCTTGTCTATTAACATTAATCAAGTCTCATATTTATACAAGGTGAAAACTTAGAGCTCAATTCTAAAACCTATAAATTAGGAAATAATTATCAAAACAAATCTTTTGCAAATCTTCGTGTCCATATCTTTAACCTTGTCGGAGAAGCTTATAGAAGTATGTAGAATCTTCTCCCAATACTCCCCCTCAAGTTGGAACGTGTATGTCAGTAACGCCCAACTTGAAAACTAGATTGTTGAATTGAGCTCGTCCAAGTGCTTTAGTAAGAATGTCATAAATTTCTGCGTCGAAAGTAATATGATGAGTCGCAATGATACCGTCTTTGACTGCATCCCGGACTGAGTGACAATCCCGCTCTATATGCTTAGTTTGTTCATGAAAAACCGGATTGGCAGCAACGTGAATAGTAGCCTTACTATCACAAAAGAAACGTGTGGGCTCACTTTGTTTGATTCCCAATTCTGCTAAGATCTTACGTAGCCATTTCAGTTCGCGCAAAGTGATAGCCATGGCGCGATATTCTGCTTCAGCGGAAGAGTGTGATATTGTGTCCTGCTTCTTGGTTTTCCATGCGATGGGTGAACCGCCCAACATAATCACATAAGCACTCAATGAACGACGAGTCAGAGAACATGACGCCCAATCAAAATCACAATAATCAGTAAGTGTTAAATCCGGTTTTGCTGAGAGTAAAATACCTTGAGCTGTCATGCCTTTAAGGAAGCGAACCACATGGATTACAGCTTCCCAGTGTGCTTCACGCGGGGCTTGCATAAACTGCGTAAGAATGTGTATGGCATAGCTCAGTTTGGGCCGTGTGTGAGCAAGATAAATTAATCGGCCCACTAGTCTCCTGTAGCTTGTCGGATCTTTCATCAAAGGGCCATCATCAAGTGCGAGCTAATGGTTTTGCTCTAATGGCGTCGGAGATGGTCTGGACCCGAGATTACCAGTTTCAGCGATGATGTCCAATGCATATTTCCGTTGAGAAAGAAAAAATACCCTCCAGACCACGGCTTACTTCGATTCCAAGAAAGTATCTGAGCTTTCCTAAGTCTTTCATCGCACATCAACGACTTAAGTATTCTTTAAATTTCTGAAGCATATAGATATCATTCCCACAAATTAGCAGATCATCAACATAAATTAGAACCCGTATTTCCATACCATTTTTCGTGTAGGAGAATAAAGAATAGTCATCATATGATTGAACAAACCCAAAACGAAGCAACGCATCAGATAATTTCTTGAACCAACAACAAGGTGCTTGTTTAAGTCCATAGAGTGATTTCTTGAGACGACAAACCTTCCCAGGATGTGTATGTCTAAACCCGGGAGGTAATTTCATGTAGACTTCTTCTTCTAAATCTCCGTGAAGGAAGGCGTTATTCACGTCCATTTGATAGACTTCCCACTTCTGAGCAGCAACGAGTTTTAGTAGTGTACATATCGTGGTTAGCTTGACTACGGGAGCAAACGTTTCGTTATAATCTTCACCTTCGATTTATTTGCTTCAATTTATCACTAGTCGAGCTTTGTATCTTTCGATAGTCCCATCAGCGTTATATTTTATTTTGTATACCCATTGACTGTCGATGGCTTCTTTACCTGGAGGGAGATTCTTAATATCCCATGTTCCATGTATTTCAAGAGCATATACTTCTTTGACCATAGCATTATCCCATACTTTATGCTTAATGGCTTCTTTAAAGTGTTTGGGTTCAACCGCAGTTGTTATTGCCTCCATGTATGCTCGAAAACCTAGAGAGAAATTAGCTTCCGAGATGTAATTAGACAAGGGATAAGGCGTACCTGAGACCGTTGCTGAGAATTCTGATTTGGACGGTGAAGAATAATGATGTGTGGGGCGGTGTACTTACGACATTATATGTGACAAAATCTTTGAGCATCACGGATTGTTTCTTCTCACATTGTCCGCGGCCAAGAGGTATAGTTGTCGTATCATGAGCAGCTACGGTCGGAAGTACAGCCGGAGAAGACGGAGATGAGCTACCAGGAGACGCATCAGCTTGCGGAGGTGCTCTGTTTTCAGGCGTGGAAACTGAGTTAGTGACGGGATCACACAAGCGAGAAGTACTAGCTTCATCTCCTTCTATAGGAGAGTTCTCAGCTTGTTGTAATGAGACCGGAGAGCTCCCCCTGCCACTGGAAGTGGGTAACACTAACCAGTCTTCATCGGCAGGCTCATGCACATCACCATCGGGAGAGACCTTTTCTTGAAGCTCAGCATACGGAAACACATCCTTGCGAAAGACAACGTCACGAGATATGAAAAACTCCTTAGTTTCGATGTCGAAAACTCTCCATCCCTTCTAACCAAATGGAAATCCAAGGAAAATGCACATCCGACTTCGTGACCCGAACTTGTCTTTCTTGCGTGGTGAATGATGAACATAACATGCCGAGCAAAACACCTTAAGTTGAGCATAGTCGGGCTTCTTACCATGAAGTAACTCATACGGTGTGCGGTTTATCAGATATGCGGCAGTAAGGATCGCTTCACCCCAGAATTTTGTAGGAAAGCTAGCTTGGAACAGGAGAGTGCGGGCCATATTGAGGATGTGACGATGTTTTCTCTCGACACGTCCATTCTGTTTTGGTGTCCCAACAGAGGATGTTTGATGTACAACCCCTTGTTCACAAAAATGAGATGTGAGACAAGTAAACTATGTTCCATTGTCGCTACGAACAACCTTAACATTGTTCCCAAACTGTTTCTCGCCATAGATGAGGAAATTCTTGAGGATGGTTTTCACTTCGGATTTTTTGAGCAAGAGGTATGTCCATACGGCTTTTAAAAAATCATCAACTATGGTTAAGAAATAGACAGCACCACAAGTAGATGGAACACGATAATGTCCCCAAACATCACAATGTGTTAAAGAAAAACAATCGTCTGCTTTATTAGAACTGTTTGGAAAAACTTCTCTAGTTTGCTTAGCTCGAAAACAAACGTCACAAGTACTAGAGCTAGCAGATTTTGATGAACTACAAACCATAGGTAAATTCGAAATTGTAGAGTAACTTGGGTGTCCTAAACGTTGATGCCACAAATCCTTATCCAAAGACAACTCGGCACTGTGAACTTTGGACGTGACAATGTCCGTAAGATAGTAGACCCCATCACGTCTCTCACCAGTTTCAATAAAAATCCTCGTAAAACGGTCCTGCAATATAAAAATTGTATAAGTAAATGTAGCAAAACAATTTGTCTGTTTTAGTAGTTTGCTAACGGAGATCAAAGTGCAGCCAAGAGCAGGGACATAAAGAACATTAGTTAAGGACACTTTGTCCGTAAGAGTAAAACGACCCATGCTTATAGCAAAGGTCTTGCTTCCATCGGCAAACCCAATTGAGCAGGGTAGTATGGAGACGATGTTTGTCAACAGAGAGCGGTCTCCTATCATATGATGGGAGGCTTCTGTATCGAGAACAACATCTCTAAGATTGGCCTTATCCGAGAGTTTGTCACTACCACCAGTTTTGTCTTTCATTATTTGAGTCAAAGCTCTCCATTGCTCGGGTGTAAGATCAGGAACCGCCGCTGGGTTGGAGCTTGTGGCATGTGCAGTTGTCGCATATCCACGTCCGCGTCCTCTGCCTTTCCCACGACCTCTATCGTGGTTGACTCTCTCTGTCCATCATTCAGGGTAGCCGATGAGCTGCCAGCAATCCTTTTTATCATGGCCATTGCGTCCATAATGAGAGCAGAGAACAGCCCGATCACGAGGCTTTAAAATCGTGTTTTTAGGTCTGCTCACTTGCTCAGAGTCACGATTCTGCGGTGGTTGTTCTTTACGATCCATAAAACAAACTACTTCTTGATGTTGTTCCCTCGATTGTGCACTAGATATACGCTGCTCTTCGCGTATGACCTTAGAGTAAGCTTCTCCAAGAGAAGGAAGAGGATCAGAGCCAATGATATTAGTACAGAGACTGCCAAATCTCTCTTCATCCAAGCCAAGTAGGAAATCGTGAAGCTTGTCCTCTTCTCTTTCTCTGGAAATCTCGGTTCCAGCTCCACATGTACAAGCTAGCAAAGGTCTGTACAGGGCATACTCTTCACAAAGAGAGCTCAAACGCCCAAAGTATTCGACCATATGATGCCCATCTTGACGGAAGAGGTGATTTGAGCTTTTATTTGGTGAAGTCAAACTTTGTTCTGAACTGAAAACCTCTATTTTAAATCATTCCAGAGTTGACACGCATCGGAGATGAAGGTGATCGTGGAACGCACTTTCGGTTCTATCGAAGCACGGAGCCAACCAATAATCATCGAGTTAACGGTGATCCAATTCTCATAATCCTTGTCCCCTACTTGCGGCTTCTTCAAAGTTCCATTAACGAAACCCGTTTTCCTTTTTGCTTGCAAGGCATTGTACATCTCCACGGACCATTCATTGTAGTTGTCTCCGGTAAGTAAAATTGATGTTATCACAGCTCCAGGGTTGTCGGAGCTGGACAGGATGTAAGGAGAGATGGATACAAGTTTCGTTCTGCCTCCGGATTATACCATCGATGATGACACGGGTGTTTGATCTCCCATGTTTAATTAAAGAAGCGACCAGAACACGTCTCCTGTCGCAAAAGTTTAAAAGAATATCGAAGAATTTTAGGTTAAAAACGCTATGATACCATGTAGAATTGAGTATCAAACTTGCTTGTCTATTAACATTAATCGAGTCTCATATTTATACAAGGTTAAAACTTAGAGCTCAATTCTAAAACCTAAAACTTAGGAAATAAGTATCAAAACAAATCTTTTGCAAATCTTCGTGTTCATATCTTGAATCTTGTCGGAGAAGCTTCTAGATGTATGTAGAACCTTCTCCCAATACCTTTCCAAGCATGTGATAATTTCCCAATAATCTCTGCACCCAAAAAGTGTTCTTGGCAAAATATTTTGCTTTGTAAACTTTTGCTAATAAAGAATCAAGATTTTGCAGGATTCTCCAAGCTTGCTTGACCACCAACGCCATGTTAAACTGTTTTAAGTCCCTTATATCCAATTCTCTTATTTTTTTTTGACTTTGCAAACTCACTCCATGAAATCCACAGTGTTTTGTTTTTGACTTTAGAGAAAGATTAGAAAATTTTCTTAATCACTTAAGTCATTTGATTGAGCAGTTTTTTGGTAAAAGAAAACATGAATGGCAGTGGCAAGTGATTTGATCAGAGTCTCTTTTTCTGCATAAGATAAAAGTTTTGAAAATCAATTATATACCTTGTTTTCAATTTTTTCTTCAAAAAGAAATTATGCTGTTAGATTTCTTCCTATATACTCTGGAAGGCCTATATATTTTTTCATTCCTCCAATCTCTATAACAGAAGTGATTTGTTTGATACTATCTTGTATATCCAGAGGAGTATTCTTGATTAACGTTAAGGCAGATTTGGCGAAATTAAGATATTGACATGATACTTTACGATAAACAAAGAAGAATAGGAGGCTGATTGGAGATTGGTTGTAAAGACTTTATTTTTTATTACAGTTCTTAAAGTTTTTTTTTGCCAATCACACTTTAAAACTTCAAAAGCCCTAAAAGTCTTCCTTGAATTTCTCACGGCATATTTCAGTTATTTTATTCTTGTTACGTTACTTTTCTTAAAGCCTCTATTTTATGACTTTAAATTTTTTAAAGTCACAGCCACAATTTTAAAAGCCAAAGTTATTACAGTAAATTATTTTTTAAAAGACTCAACAGTAACAGATTTTTAAAGTGTAAAACAATCAACCCCTAGATAAGGAAAGAGCAACAACTTGAATTTCTATTTTAACTGAAATTTGAATTTAATATATAGTTGAAAAAGATGTGGAAAAGTTAGAACGTTAGTTTGCGGCAGAGATGTTTACATTTAACTTGATTATGAAGTTAGTTAATGTGATTACACACGTGCCACATCTTGTAGCTCATTTGGTTAGAGGGCTCAGCTCCACCACATGGATTCTACTTAAGGGAAGAGGAGAAGAAATAAATAGAAGAAAAAAAATACTTTACACACGTAACACGTTTATGAATCAATTATCTTAATTCTAATAAAATCTTTAAATCAAGTTGCGTAGAAAATTTTAACACCGCCTAAGGTTTAGCGCGTGGAGTGATATAACACAATTTACCTTAAAAAGATACTCCGCGGCCGACATTTTCTTTTTGGTTAAAATGTTAAGTATTATTATCTTTTTATGATTTTGATAAAAACTACAAAGAAAAATTCGTAGCCGAGAACAAAAAACCTAAACGATATTAAAATACACATAAAAATATAACAATAACTTGATTAGAATACTTAAAGATCTAATTCGAAAACTAAATAGCAGATTGGTATCGTAACACGAAAAGATCTAATAATATCGGAATTTTAAAAATTATGCCATTTAGTTATTAGGAACTAACGTTGTTCCTGCCACCACCCAAACCCAAATATGACAGTTCCTACATTTTGACAACAAGATAAAGGAAAAGAAGCTGGGCGTCATTAAGTCAAAATTTTAACAAAAGAAAAACATAGTTAGGTGACTTAAGTCAATCAAAGGAATGAATTGTTTTTTGGTTAAAGAAAAATGAATGAATTGTATAAAAACAGGATGTGTATTAAACTGCCGATATAATCTAAGACTAGTTGGTTTGATGATATTTTATAAATAATTCAACTTTTATAATCTAATAATATAACATTTTATTATTCTAAATATATTATCCATGGTAAATATAAACATTTGTATAATATCTTTAAAATTTTGATTTTCAAATTATTGATTTTATTATTTTTTTAAATTAACACATCTTATTAATTAGATGTATTCAAAAATTGATAGTATATTTCATTTGTTATATTCTGCATATAAATTAAATATTTTTCGTTGACAAAAAGAAGAAATGTTTTTCAGTTTCAACATTCGACCCCGCTATATAGTATGATATTAATAATACTAATTTTAAATCTTTCTTTTTAAGACAATAATGGTTGTCTAAGTCTTTTTTTTTGAGTTCTTAGAAAGAAATGAAATTATATGTTTTTTTCAATTTTATCACTACATTTTATTTAACATGTATAATACAAAAATGTTAGTATTAAAAGTTATACATTTATATAGAAATACGATTTCCTTTCCAAAATATTTGTACTTCTTTTTTGAACTATTTCAACTTTCTTTTAATATTTGTTAATTTTAACAATTAATCCATTGGAGATAGTTTTGTAATCAACCACTTTAACTTTTAATTTAAATCAAATTCAATTTTCAAATAATATATAAGATACATATTAAACTGAAAAAGAAATGGAGTTTTGTTCCTCTTGATCCTGTTAAAAAAAACAATAAAAATTGTTAAAATCATACATTGACCATGCAAGTGGTGAAATGATGCAAGATATAACTGGGATGTCTGAAAGACAAGGAATCAAGAAGCATAACACCACTAATTATACATGCTCTACAGATGCACCCTGGTCTTCTGGCTCAGAGAGAGTTGGAATAGGATTGCTTCTAATGAATGCGCAAGGCGAGTCTATGATTCAAGCAAAATCATCTATGGACCCCGTTAATTCTCCACTGCAAGCTGAGGCTTTAGCGTTGAAGAAAGTGGTTTAGCAGTTAAGAAGGCTAGGCTACACTGATGTTATGTTTAGAAGGGATAATCAAATTGTTTACTCTTTAAGAGAAGAAGATATCCAGGGGAAGAAATCAGAACTTACAATTTGTGCATGAAATACAAACATATATGGAGGATATCAGAAAGATGGCTTTGAGTAGCAGATTTGCTTTCCAACACATCAAGCGTAATCATAATAATAGAGCAGATGCATTGGGAAAGTAGGATTGACTATTAGAGCATCTTCATTGGGAGTGTTCTTAGAAATATTCTAAACAAAAAAAATAATAATAAAAAAATAAATAATATTTTTTTATGGTGAAGTGTTCTTAAAATTCTTGGAACATTCACCAAAGTGCTCTTATTTGAGAACACTTTGATGAGTGTTCCAAGAATTTTAAAAACACTTCACCATAAAAAATATTATCTATTATTTTATTATTAATTTTTTTGTTTAGAACATTTCTAAGAACACCTCCAATAAAAATGCTCTTATGTGGGTATTGTGTCATAACTCGGATGTAATCAAAGACTATGTACCTCTTTTTTTAATATTATTAATCTTTGCCGAAAAAAAATTATACACAAATATATAAAAAAAGAATATTGTCTTTTTTTTTATAACGACAATTGCATTGAATCAGATGGTGTCTATTCTTAAAAGGTTAAAGATACACGCAGGAATAAAATTAGAAGATTCGAATAAAATATTGTCAAAAACCATAAAGTTGCACACATATAAAAATAGAGAAAAAGCATTTACAAAAAAGTAAATATTTCCGTTTTTAATGTGTTTTCCCTTTTCACAATTTTCATCTTTTTCACAAAAAAAATAGAAAAAAAAAAAAGCATTTTACACGTGAGAGAATTAAAAAGAAGTTGTGATCTGTCTGTCCCAAGCCACCGCTGTTATAAAACACGTCCTCTCTCTCTCTCTCCTGACAACACAATTACACAGACACTCACACGCGCATTTATATTTCAATCCAGACTATCATCATCGTCATTTCTTTTTTTCTGGTGTAAATCATCTATCAATTCTTGTTCTTACAAACTCATAACGATGCATAAAAATTGCGACTTGGAACTTTGTCTTTTTCCTGTTTCTTCTTCTTATGATTCCGACTCTGATACCTCGTAAGTTTTCTTCCTATTTCTCATTTTTATGATTTAATTCATGAGAAAAAAAATCAGAATTAATTAATAATAATATACATGAATCTGATAAGTTTTACATTTAATGGATTTAAAGTGTGTAGAATCAAGAAGCTCCGAAAATTCACAACTAAAGGAAGAAGAATCACAAAGGATAACAATTTTCTATAATGGAATAATGTGTGTTTCTTCTTATGTTACCCATCTTCAGGTATGTATGTAGTTAATGTACATTCATATCCACATTCATATGAGTAACATTAACTTAACCATTAATGTTTTATGAATAAACGCAGGCTAAATCGATAATATCTATCGCTAGCAAAGAAATGGAAGAGATGTCATCATCAAACGGGTAAGATGTTACAGGCAGACCGACCCGATTTCTTTATCATCAGCTTCCAAATCCAAAGACTTCTATGAAAAAATCTCTTCAGAGTTTTCTACGGAAACGGAAAATTCGGATTCAATCCACTTCACCTTACCATCAACATTAACGACCATAATGTTTATTTTATTTTCAATTTGATTTGATAATTTTTAGCTGAGTTATATTTAATATAAGATCTAAATGGAACCAAGTGTATTATGTTTCACATGAGTTTGTTATTGATTAGGAAATTACTCCCGATACACATACACAACGTATATTAAATCTGATTTTCATCATAATTTCATTGTCCTAACGATATGAACCTTACATATAACCCTATGCTTTATCCTCTATCTATATAATTATTAAAAGATAAGTAAAAAGCTAACGTTGTGCGAACCAAAATTCTCACTATCAATGATATGTGGTTCACGGATTCTGTAGCCA
>OVAN01014995.1:0-11629 GCA_900406275.1 Anastatica hierochuntica
AATAAATCTTCCTTTGGGCCGATTTATCATTCACATGTTTAAGTCCATATAGTTATCACATGTTTACCATCACAGGTGTATGTGTATTTCGGCTAAATATTAAATCTTCCGTTGGGCCGATTTAATATTCGCATGAAAATACACATACGTATACATGTAAATTTGGCCATATACAAATCTTCCTTTGGGCCAAATTTTATCCGCATAAATTTAGATACATACATCATTTAATATTTTTTATGGAAAAATAATCTCAAGAGAGGTCTTCCTTTGGGTCAACATCTTGATTTAATTATCCACTTCTAATATTAAACTTTGTACAATCAAATTTATTTATTAATTTTAAACAAAAACTTTATTCTTGCATAGACATATAAAAATATGTCAGCGGAATTTATAAGCAAGAAACGTTGCGGTGGCAGAATGGTTGAAAGAAGGGGGAAAGAGCTGCTGGAGTCGAACCACACCCAGTTCCGAAACCGGTCAACAACAAATCCAGAGTGCATTGACCGGTGCTCCCTTCCCCAAGCTATTGGGCTTATCGGCCCGTAATCCTTTTTTTTTAATTTGGGCCGAAAAAATTGAATAAAAACTGAAGCCAAAAAATGATTTATAATGAAACATTTGGTTTCATTAAACATAATGATAAAATTACTGAAGTGCCATTCACCTTCAACATTCGATGGTTTTAGAAAAACCCTAAAAACAGATAGACATAGCCGCCAAAGCAGATGAATCTGATCCAAAATTTTTACTCAAAATTTTTTGAAAAGTGATTCTTTAGTTCCGAAAATACAAAACCGAATGAGTAAAATTTCATATCAAAAAACCTTTTTTCAGATCTAGTTTTGTTTTTAACATGTCTAGAATCTAAACATGCATATCCATAGATCTAAACCAAAACGAAATCACAAATCCCAGAACAAATTATCTAAGCATAAGCTTTAAGAAAAATTTCAGATTCAACAATTCAAAACTTTCACCAAAAAATAATTTCGATTTTTTTAAAAATAAATAAATCTGAAGAACATGAGAAAAACCATAATATCAATCGGAAACTGAACATAGTGACTCCGATACCAATTGTTAGATTTATTTAATATATAAACCTTTAAGCCATACCAGTTTCTGATTAATAGATCGAGAGCGGAAGCGTACCTGATGAATCCATGCTTAGGGATCTGAATGAATTAGGGAATGGATCTTCCAAAGCAAACTCTGAATGACTTTAGATCTCTGGTGATGAGAATGCAGAGAGTTTCTGTATTTTCCGGTAGGATTGCTTTGGGACCATAACCCTCTATTTATAGAGAACCAATTTCTAGTTCGGTCCCTCATTAAACTAGAAATTGCCAAAGGTATCCACATATTAATATTTCATAACACTTATACCTATAACCTTTCCTTTATCACAAAGTGGCCACTATAAAATAAATTATTTAATTAATGGTCCTAATACATTTAATCCTTAACATATTCGACTCCACCTAATGATTCTTACATTTTTCTAATTAAACACATTTCATAAAAATGTTAGTGTTACTTAAAATAATATGCAAAACTGTTTCATTTTCTCTCTTCAGATTGCATTTAAAAAACAAAATAGTGTCAAAACTTTTTCTAATTAAACACATTTCTAAGAGCTTTTTTGCTGCATGCTGTAATTTTATGTATATATATACACACAAATACAAAAATATGCACTGTCCTAAAAGAATAATGATGCATCGACGAACTATTACACCTTCTATCCGAACATAAAATAGAGCGATTATATGTTTAGTCTATATGGATTCCACTTATCTCCAACATTATCAATTCAAGATACCCAACTTACGTTGTAGGGAACTAACATAATGAACAATCTTTTAGGTATTTAAATACCCAAAATACAATAACAACCAAACCAACAAACCTTTAGCTACACACAAAAATACACTGCTATAGTTTAGTAACCTGATCCTTAAGAATACTCTCATATATAAAATGCAATTACGATGGCTCAAGAGATGCAGCGGGTAACTCAAAAGCGGGTTGGATAATTTGTGACGATCATGGAACGTTTATTTGTGCGGATGTCTCAAAAAGTAAGTCTTCTCCAACTTCTTTGGAATCGGAGCTTCACGTTCTACTAATCTCAATGCAACAAGTTTGGGTCAAAGGATATCGACAATGCATTTTTGAAGGAGACAACAACACATTAGCGAACATTTTCAAGAAAGTTCAGTTACATTTCGGTTTACACAATTTACTACAAGAAGTTGAACTTTGGCGGGAGCGTTTTCAAAATATGGTTTTCTCTTGGATTTCAAGATATTCAAATAAAGTTGCAGATAAAATAGCTAAAAAGCCATTATGACGAGTATCATCATTGTATTTTAATTTAATACCAGTTGGTTTAGAGGATATATTGTATGCAAATCAAAGGATTTCATAATATCAATAATAAAGATGTTAGAAAAAAATACTAGTTACATATATAAGCAAATGTAAAAGTTAAAAAGTTTGATTCTATATATTTTAGGGTGCAGTTAAAAATTGACAACATATATTCAAATAGTACTATTATAAAAGTAGAATGATTATCCTTCATTAAACTAAAAAACAAAGTAATTATTGCTTCCTTAGATAAATAAGAATCTAACTATAAAATTCCAAGTTATAATATACATGTAAAAAACAAATGATTTTTTATCTAATCAAATGATTATATAAACCTTTTTCCAAAATAAAAGAAAACAAAAAAATGAGGGGATTTGGAAAGAAGAGAGAAAAATATGGAAAAAAAATTGAAAAAAAAAACAATGATAAGAGAGAGTAAAAAGGGAGGTGTTATTGTATTTTCACAAGAGAGACACATAAATTTTTCTCTTTCATAGAAACTTTTTTTTTTCGGCTTTCTCTTTCATAGAAACTAATTTAACTATTGTCAATGATTATTCAATGTTATTTCCAAACAATTGTGGTACATACTGATTTATAGTTTATTCCAAATATCAACATTTTTCTGTTGCTTTTGATTTTCAAGCTGAAAACAGAAAGCATAGCATAATCCATTGTTACCTTCCTGTGTATAATACTCAAGTTTCAGGAGTTTCTTTTTCCTTAGAAAAAAGAAAAAACTTTGTTCTATTTCCTCTAAACTCTGTAAAAATGATATAACGTATCAATTAAAAATAACAATTAATGGACCTCTCCTTCTTTCTCTCTATCTCTCCTTACAAATAAGCATACAAAACTCTGAGTTTTGATTGTCTTTCATTTTAAGAAGAAGAAGATGATGCATCATCTTCTTATTCTGTGGTTGCTTGTGCAGTGGCTTCTTCTCCTTCAGCTTCATGGGGCTTTTCTGGTCCGGGTCCAGCTGATACTTTCACCATTGATGGCCGTAAAAGCCTCTCCCCTAGCAAGAAACCTTTCCTGTATTCTTCAAGTACTATACCCTCTTCATATTCCGCAGAATCTTCTCTCATTATTGCCTCATGAAGCTTTTACATGACGGAGACAAAAAAGCAAAGGATAATAAGAGATGTCAGCTCTTAGGAATTTGGAGAGAAACCAACAAACAAAGGCATTATGTAAAGTTTAACTACCAACTTACTGAAACCAACTCACCACTCCGTAAAGTCTCTAAAACTTTACCGAGATGTATGATAAGGACTAGACACATGAGCGATTATGCTCCTTGATATGCGTAATAACGATAAGCCATTTCACTATGATAAGGCGTCCTAAACCTCTTAGATTCGTAGATTCACATCGCAAGGATCATTCAGCATACTTTCTTTAACCCATCTAACCTTCTTGCAAAGTAACAATCGCATCTAAGTTTTTATCATATTTAATCTGAGTGGCACTATACCAGTGAGTAATCTAAAGATCCCATCCATAGTTAAAGATTAATTAACAAGATTCCCCAATATTTCTTGACCACCAACAAGAAGAAAGATATATAAGCAACTTACCGTTGGATCAAACTGCTTGCCGACTGTCTCGACAGGGACAACACCAAGCGAGCCCAAAATCTCTACAAATTGTTTGTATATACTCTGATAGCTGTTAGTGACTTTCTCTTCTCCCTCAGTCTCCACCTTAATTTGGGTTTTAGCTCTCTCGAAATTATCTAAAACAGCAAGTAGATTCTCTACAACCTCTCCTTGAGCATTTGTTACAAGGTTTAGCCGTTCCCTCTCCGTCCTCTTCCTGAAGTTGTCGAAATCTGCACTGATTCTTATGAGCCGATCCCTCTCCGCCGATAGTTCATTGGACAAAGAAGCTACTTTGTCCTCAAGCTGAAATTTTTCATCTTCTATGGACTTTAAAGCTGCTTCTATCTCAGCAATCTTCCCCTCGTTGTTCTCTGCTAATGCTTCTTGATATGAATTCAGCAATGCTATGGTAGCCGTCGCTTCTTCTCCCTCAGCTTCACTCCCCTCGACGCCGGCATTTTCACCCTCACTACCAACAGCACCATCGGTTTCCTGCTCCATATATTTCACAAGAAAACAGCATCAGAAGAAAGAAATCCAGCTTTTGACCGAGACATTGCATATCAATTCCGTATAAGCTGAGATAAAACAGAATCTTAACGCACATACAATACCAACATAATCTATTGACCGAGACAATCACATTGACACCAAAAGCTTCCGGACATCGTCGACCTCAAGGAAATAACCAAGAAATCAATTTGATTCCGACAGTAATCCCAAAAATACTAGCAAACTACTACATTTTGGGAATACATAATGCCACTAGAATCTGAAATCTGCAACTCATCAGACTTGGTGTGTCTTCACATTCACCATTAGGAGCTTTTCTTCCAAGGGGTAATATAATCATCAAAGCTTAAAACTTTACGCAAAGAACAAACAATTTCTAAATGACCGTATCCTAAGTTCTCAGATTCAGCAACAAATCTCATCACAAGAATACAAATTTCGAACCTTTAAAACCCAATCACCCAATTGCCATTTTCAAAACCTCAAAAAAGTAAACAGGGCCGAAATCGAAAAACCTGGACTTCGGGTTCATCCGCTTCCACCTCCGTCTCCGTAGTCTCGGATTCTCCAGAAGCAAACGGTACGAGGTTTAGTAAGCGGAGAGGATGGCGACTAGAGACAAACCGGAGAGAAGCTCGGCGAGAGAGTGAGAAGCTGGTGTTCATTCCTCCGGCGAAGGAGACGCAAAATGGCTTAAAAGGTAGAGAGGGTGCATGAAGAAGAGTTGGTGTGAGATGTAAAGATGGGGTTTTGAGTCTACTGGCCATTGAAGACTTCGGAGAAAAAGAGAGAGAGGCGGAGAGGGATATAAGGTTGAGAGGGCAACAGTTCCTATCTCCGTCGTCGGATCTAGTTATCTATTTCTTTTGTTTGCGATTTGCTAACCGTTGGATGTTGATTTAAACTACAGTGATCGAACGGGCCTCGTTTAGTAGTAGTAGTTTAGTACTCTAAGAACTTCCTAGAATCTCTTTTTCTTTTTCCGACCCCTAGAATCTCTTTATTTTTTTTTTATCGCCAATTGTGATGATTTTATTAGCCAAGGTCTTCCCACAGGAAATGAGTTATACATTTCGGAATCAAGGAAAAGAATTCAAAAGTAAGTAAATCATTAAATGGGAGTTTGGCCAAACAATCCGCCACTTTATTCGCCTCTCTATTAATCCAAACGATCTGGACGACAACAAACTTTGTTCTCCAAGCGATGATATCCTGGATGAGATTATGGTAGTGGAAACAACGTTTCTGCCCAGTTAAAATTTGAATGACTTGCATGTTATCTCCTTCAAAGATGACATGGCGAAACCCTCTGGCCCATAGCTGTTGGAGAGAGATAAGTAGAGCCTGTAATTCCGCTTCAAGGACACTGGAACAGGGCAACCCTTGCGCGTGGCCTGCTCCTAAATAAACGCCGTGTTCATCTCTTACTACCCACCATGCGGTGCCTCGGGATTGATGTGTAAATCCAGCATCAAAATTACATTTAACAAACCCCGTTTCCGGTACGCACCATCGTGTACTCCGTCGCCCCTGTGCTAGATCTTGTGTCCTTGGATATGGGAGATCTAAGATCTCAGCTGTATCTTGTGTGGCTAGCCGTAAGTCATGTTCCCAAGTGCTTCCCTTCCGTTGTATACCAATAGGTTACGACTCTTCCATATCCGCCATAACAACCAAATAGGTAACTGCCTTGCAAAGTTCGATATCTTAATGTTATTGAGATCAGTTATAAGTGCACCAAGTTTGTCCTCAAAGCATATCTGGGCGTTTGGAATTAAAGGATTAAGGGTTTGGACGCCGCGCCAGATGGCCTGGGCATAGCTACAGGAAAAGAAAAGATGATCGTAGTCCTCCTCCTGCTGCCAACAACGCTTACATATCGTATCACGAGAAATGTGCCGCAACCTAAGCGTAGAGCCCACTGGAAGGGATGCCGAAAGTGTTCGCCAAAGGAAATGTTTAAGTTTTGGAGGAATCGAGCTAGACCAGATTTTCCGTTTCAAATCCACATTCCCCGGGATAGCTAACCTTGGCTCAGTCATCTGTTGTGAGGCGAGTTTGTATGCAGATTTAACTGAGTAGATGCCATCATCTGTATATGACCAACTTGCTAGATCTATGTCCGGACTAGAGCTCAAGCGGATGGCAGTAATTAATGGTACATCCATGGGATCAATTGTAGCATATAAATTTTCGATATCCCAACACCTTTGACCAGGTTTGATTAGCTCTGAGACTCTGGTAACCAAATTTGCGGAATCTGCCTTGCGCCGAGGTGGTCTCGGAGGGACTGAAGATAGCCAGTTATCCGTCCAAATGGAAGTAGTTTCCCCGGTCCCAATGAGAACTTGCATTCCTTTTTTCAGAAGATCACGACCCTCTAAAAGGGATCGCCACACAAAGGATGGCTTAGTACCCGTAGGAGCATCTAGAATGGTTGTGTGAGGGTGATATCGCGCCTTAAGAACTCTAGCAACAGGCTAGTGGGGTGATGAAGAATTCGCCAAATTTGTTTACCCAGCATAACTAGATTAAAACTTTCCAGATTACGAAATCCCAAACCCGCCTTGATGTTTAGGCCTACCTAGACGTTCGCAGGAAAACCAATGCATACCGTGTTCATCTTCTTTTTTACTCCACCAGAACCTGGCTAAAGTTTGTTCGATCTCGTCATATATACCCTTGGGTAGTTTGAAACAGTCCATGGTATATATTGGCATAACAAGAGCTACAGTTTTAACTAGGATCTCTTTCCCGGCGTCCGATAAGAATCTAGAAGTCCACTTGCTTGTCTGTTGTTGCACCTTCTGAATAATATATTTGAAAATATCTTTCTTCTTTCGGCCAACTTGTTCTGGGAGACCAAGATATTTTCCATTGCCGCCATCATTGTGGATATTGAGAATATGATGCAGCCTTGTCTTGTTTCTAGCAGGGACTTTAGATCCAAAAGTTATCGCAGATTTGTTGAGATTGACCGATTGTCCGGATGCCAGTTCGTAAAGACGTAGCGTTTCCATGATGGTTTTACAAGATTTAGGATGCGCGTGACAGAAGAATAACACATCATCTGCAAACATCAAATTGTGAAGTGTGGGTCCAGTAGTACTGAGTTTGATGCCTTTTAATTTGTTCTTAGACGCGTTCCTTCCTAACATGTGTGTAAGCACTTCCGCGCAAAGGATGAAAAGATAAGGAGATAGCGGATCTCCTTGGCGGATTCCACGGGTTGGTGAAATATTGCCATGCGGTGAACCGTTAATAAGGACCGAAAAGGACACCGAAGTTACGCAAGCCATAACCCACTGGATCCATTGAAATGAGAAACCCATAGCCTCCAAAGTCTGACGTAAGAAAGCTCATTCCAATCTGTCATACGCCTTTGTAATATCGGTTTTAATAGCCATGTATGATTTAGCCCATCGTTTCCTTGATTTCAAGGAATGAAGAACCTCATGAGCTATAATCACGTTATCCATGATGTTTCTTCCATGAATAAAGGCAACTTGGTTCTCCGAGATCAAAGACGCCAGATGTAACTTTAAACGGTTAACCAAGATCTTAGACACTATTTTGTAGCTGACGTTGCAAAGCGCTATCGGACGAAAATCAGCCATTTTCAAAGGACAGTCCTTTTTGGGAATTAAGCAGATGTTGGTATGGTTACGTTGACTAGGCATGATGTTTGTACGGAAGAATTCGAGTACCTCGTGAACAATATCCCCCTTCATATCAGCCCAAAATTGTTGGTAAAAAGCAGCTGAGAAACCATCCGGTCCCGGGTCCTTAGTTGCTCCTGTACTAAACACCGCAGCTCTGATTTCTTCCTCTGTGACTAATGCGGTAAGTTGGTCGTTCATATCCTCGGTGACTCGAGTATTAAAACCTTCAAAAGCCTGAGTCAATGCCGTAGAGGGAGATGATCCCTTCGTGAATAGGGATGTAAAATAGGAAGAAGCGACTTGACCAATGTCCTCATCCCCTCTATATATGTTCCATCGTCACCCTCAGTAGCCATGATTCTATTCTTCGCCCGGCGGCCTTTGGTTTGTAGGTGAAAATATCTTGTATTGTGATCACCGAGCTGGAGCCATTTATTCCTACTTTTGATTTTCCAGTAGTGTTCTTCATCTTTGTAAGCTTGACACAGTTGTTTTTGACATGTCTGTCTCTCAAGGGTGGAGGTTCTCCTATTGGAATAGGCTCAATCAAGCTTTTCTTTTAGACGCAAGATCCTAGTAGTAGCATTAGGTTTGTTCTCCCGCTTAAATTTAGAAATGACCCGACGAATTTTGGAGAGCTTGGTGTCGAAGTTCTGATTTTGGGTATCTTCCTTTGTTCAATTCTGAACCACCATAGATTTGAAATTTGGTAGTTGGATTAAGCTATCATCATAGCGAAAAAGATTCTTGCGACTGCCTGGATAGGATGCCACTTAAATAAGCAAAGGTTGATGATCGGAACCTCCGAAAGGTAAAAACTCCAGGAGGGCCGAAGGAAATTTCTGTAGCCATTCTGAGTTAGCTAACACTTCGTCGAGGGAGCAGTGAACGTCATGATTATGACGCTTACCCGTCCATGTAAATCTATCACCCACACTACGTAGATTATGGAGGCCGCAAACCGCTAACATGCGTCTAAAATTTGTAAAACTACATTCTGGTCTTCGCGGACCTCCTTGTTTTTCATCATTGCTCATGATTTCGTTAAAGTCCCCGACTAGAATCCATGGCCCTTTTAAACCCGTTGAAATTCTTTCTAGTCGTTCCCAAAGTTGATGTCGTAAACTAGCTTGAGGAAACCCATACACAAATGAGTAGGCGAAAGAAATTGCATTTAATTCAACATTACAATGGAGCAAATTTGGTGATGAAAACGAAATTGAAACACAAGTAGAATCCTTCCAAAACAAAGCTATTCCTCCACTAAAGCCTCTCGGTGCCACAGTGAAATATCGATCATAACCAAGCTCGGAAGTAAGGTCACGAATGCAATCATCATCTTGCTTTGTCTCGAAAAGGCATAGAATATCCGGGAGATGAGTACAAATCATCTCCTTAAGGCGTCGAACCGTCAAGGCTATGCCTAAACCTTGACAGTTCCAAACGACCGTACTCATGGCTCCTCTGGTGGATTAGGCCCCACCACGCCATCATCATCAATTTCACCAGCGGTTCCACTGGCCTCTCCTACTTCAAATATCCTCTGCCTCCTCTGACCCGTAGAAGTGCCTTCATCTTCATGCTTCCTTTTACGAGAATCAGCTATGTCATCCATCTCCATATCCACCTGATCACTGACAGTGTGCTCCATACTCAGAGGGCTTGGCGGCTGAGAAAGCAACACCAAAGGCAGTTCAACCCGCGGCAGTTCCGGAGCTCTTATAGCCAGTGGCATCACATCCAGCTGTGGAGCTCGGATCTGCAGCATATTGTATAGAAACCCATTCTGTCTTGGCACATTAACTCTCGGTCCGAAACCAGGAGGCGCATTGACACGGAGAAGGTGAGCTCCTCCAAACCCATTCTGGTTTTGTTGATCAGCATCATCGCCATCTTCATCATCAGGTGGCGGAGCACCATTAGGTAGAAGACATGCGCCGGAATCATGCGTGAGCATGCCGCAAACAACACACACCCCCCGGAGCCGCTCATAGGACAGGTACAACAACGTGTTGATCCCAGGGAGAAACTGAAAATAACGCCGGAATCTCAGTGGTTGTCTCACATCCCAATCTATTAACACTCTCACAAACTCAACGCGCACTGCTACAATCGGATCATAATCAATCTGCAACAACTGTCCAATGGCTCTACCGACCAAGGAGATGACTTCGCGATTGAGGAATTGCAGCGGGATTCCGCGGATCTGCACCCAAAAGGGAATGAAATTGAGTTCAAAAGGGTTTAGTAATGGATACCACCGTTCCATGATCAACATGCGATCGGCAAAAGACCAAGGACCACGCCGGAGAACTGCGTTCATGGACTCTTCTGACGGAAAGATAAACTGGAATCGCCGACCGTCAAGGATCCGACCATACACGATGCCGCCTAAGTCCCACAGCCTTGGGAGATGAGCAATGATGGTGCGTATGTTCTGTCGCCGCGACATCAGAGGGCGGCCAATCACCACAAACCGGTTCTCGCCCGCCGCTTGCATCACCGTCTCCGACAGAAGTACGACAGGCTCATCGTCAATACCCAGATCTAATTCTGACGCCGGAAATCGTTTGCCATCGATTGTTGATGGAGAGAAAGGGAAATCTGAGGGTAAAAGCAACTAGGAAGATGTAGAAATTGAAGAACCCCTAGAATCTCTTTATTAACTTCTAGAGTTTGTATTCATTTTTTCGTCCCTTTTTTTTGCAATCTTCTTTTTTCGTTTAAAAATTCTTTTATTTAATTTTTTTTTGTCGGCAATCCGGACCGCAACTGATCGGCCTGATGGCTCTAACCCTAATACCGAAAAATTTATCCTCACATACTAGGAGTCCGGATCGCAACGCGCCGATCTGGTAGCCTATAGCCCCTCATACGGGGCCTTCGCGCAAATATGCGTGACCGGGATTCGAACCCTCGACCTCCGGATTTGGTGAGCTGAGCGTCTGCCACTTGGCTAAAGGCTTCGCTCCTTTTATTTAATCAAATTCACCAAGGACGATAAAAAAAATTGATACATTATAACACATTAGAAATGTCAAAACAAACACGATTTGAAAAGAAATAAAAGATGAACTAGAGTTTTGATCCGCGCGAGTTTTTTTTATAATAATTTTAGATATTATTAATAATGTTTAGATTTTTTGAGTATCGGGTTTATAATTTTCGGTTGTTTTGAGATTCGGGTTCAGGTTCAAAATTTTAAATTTTTTTCAATTATATCGAATTCTGGGTTCAGTTTAGATTTGAGATTTTGAACTTTCAAATTTCCTCGGATACTCTTATGGTTTCAGTTCGGATAATATTCATTACCCGAAATACCGTGAAATAAAATCTGTTAGAGTATTTTAAAAACATTAGATGACTAAAGTTAAATTTTTATAGTTTATATAAATTACTTATAAATTTCTATAAATTTTTCTAAATTTTATCACTTTATATTTTTTTTTTGAATTTTTGTAACAA
>OVAN01014996.1:590-11629 GCA_900406275.1 Anastatica hierochuntica
AAAAAATCTTTGTTTTTGGCTAATTTTATTCGATAGACCAATAACATGAAGAAGATTATTAATATTTTTTAATTTATAGTTTTTATTTTGCGTGTTTCCAATATGTTAAAGTGTTAATGTAGGTGAAGAAAACCATGAAATTAAATTAAAGTTGATGCTTAATACTTAAATACTTATGTGTAAGAATAAATTTTTTTGATTGGTTTTTCAAATTAAAATTTTTAATGATGTGTTACCTTTTCATGACACTAAAATGATGATGTGTCAAGACTTTGGAGAGTCTCTACTACTTTCATAGTATTGATGTTCCCATAAATAGTACGTCTATAAACATAAAATGTATATAAAAATTGTATTTCTATACTTTTTTTTTATATTATATGTCATATTGTCTTCATACTTTGTATGTCATCATTTGTAAAATGTGTAATTATGTGATCTACCGCAAACAGTTAATTCGATCCACTATTATAAGTTACGTTTTCATATATTGGTTTACCAGTGAATTACATACTCTCAGTAATAGAACGTCTATAAAAAATAGTATATCTATTTTTTTTCATTATATGATATATACTGTTTATCGTCTTTCTATTATATAATATATTTTAGAGTTTGACGTAATAGTGGTTTTGTTACATACACGAGCAACCAAAAGCTCCTTCTCATTTGTAGGCCCTGTTTTTGAGTTGATGATACGTCTTCTCACGACAATTCCCTGTGGGTGATTTCGGGGACGCCCAAAATTATAACGATTCGAAAAGCTGTTGTTTTATATTGAAGCACGTAGCTACAAAAATAGAACATCTATAAAAGTAGTAATACTATTTTGACAAAATATGGTGTTCAAATATTGTTTTCAAAATATGCATCCATTTCAAAAAATTCGAAACATGATTTACTCAGAATTTTTTTTAATGTTTTTCTATGCATTTAAAATTTTTATTTAACATTTTTATAAAAAAATATCAATAATAAATAATAGGGGTAAAGTGAGGAGAAATTAAAAAAAGAAATGAAAAAAAACTCAATCCAGACGCATCTAAATGATAGAGTGGGAAAAAATGCCAAAATAACATTGATACTAGGATTTAACCCGTGTTATACGCGGAGTCATGTTTATTGATGTTTTATAAAATTAAATTTAAATAAATTTTAAATTCATATCTTTAATTTGTACATTTTTAGTTAGTTTAAATATTTTTCGGTATTGGTTAAAGTGTTTAATCCCTCGTGAACTAAATAATAACTCTTTGTTTTAAAATAAAATTAGTCTCAATTAACCCGTTATAGATTGAAATCATAATTTTTTTTAAAAAATTTCAATTATAACAATACAGTAAAAAAAACTATAGTGTTTAATTAAAACTATGTTTTAGGAGCAATATTATTTAACATAGTCTTAAAAGCAGTTATATTATGTGTTCGTATTAATTTAATATTTTTTGCTTTTTATATATAAAAAAACGAAAATATAAAATATTAGGCTTTTAATTACATTTTCAATAATTAATTATATATTAATATTGTATAACTAAATTATATTGTTTAGTTTAAATGTATTTTATTTTATATTTTTTTAAAATAGTAATTGTAAGAGATTAAATAATTTTTAAGATTCATTTACTTGTTTAAAAAATAATATTTATTTTGATGGATTTAAAAAAGAAAAGATATTAAGAAAATCTTGATAAGATATAGGTTAGATTATTTATTTGTTTTGTTTAATTATAGAATATTAATATATTTTAAAAACCTATGATATCTTTAATGAATTTTAATATTTATATTTTCTAATGGCATTTGATGTAATTTCTTACAAATTAAAGGTTACTCTCCTAAATGTACTTCCCAAATAATAATATAGAGATTTAGTAATGTAACAATTATGGTAGATATTTAATTAATTTTTATTTTTTTAAATATTAGGTTAATTTATCCTTATTTTATTTTAAACATCCTAATTTTATTACTTTATTAAGATAGTACTGCATGAAGAAATCAATATTGGAAAATAGACGAGTCTTTGATGAGCCGAACATGTCCCAAGTCCGGATCACGGTCAAATCTATCTCAAACTATTTTTAGATCACGTTCAAGAAAAATTTGGAGGATATATTTAATGAAATAGTATAACTGTTAAAAGTTAATAGTCACACTAATGTATGGGGCGAATCGAGAATATATTTTCATCAGAGGCATAATATGTTAAATGCTAAAAATAATCTAACTAATAAAAGTAGCTAATTCTAGCATTTTAAGTTGTCCACATAAAACTCCCACTAAAGCCTCCTCTTCTGCCACGTCAGTTTTGTACGCTTCCCCGTTATTTCAAAAAACTACACGCCGTTTTGAAGCATCCCTTCCTTCAACCTCTAAAACATCAAATAGTCTATTTAAAATTATCCACCTAAGCATTTTAAAATCTTTTAAAATCTTGACACATCATCAACATAACTCATGAACACAAACCAACTCAGTAACTCAACAAAACATTTTGAACTTAAATGTTAGAAATTATTTCTTTTAAACTTTTTCTTAGAAAGACAATCGTATACGTGTGTGTGTATATATATATCCGAACTAAATAAGATAAAAATTTAAAGTGTTAGCTAATTTTTGGAATCAAGAAATAATGACAAAATGTCTTTATAGTTCACTAATAAAAATTCATATATACTTTCAAATTTAGATGGCTATATTCTTAACTAGGAATATAGATTGCTCGGTTCCAGTTCCGGTTCGGGTATTCGGGTCCAGGTATTATGCCCAACCCTACCTATTCTTAACTCCGTTATAAAAATTTCTTAAATTTTTTTATAAAAACTCCACAAAATCAAAATATAGTAAATCTGGTGACCATGATAAACTCATTAATCAAATACAAACGATTATATAATCAAAGAATAATGCATGTAACGCTGTAACGTATATGTGTGTATGTTCCATCAATACCAAATGTTTACACTACTATCATTAGTCTATTGTATTTCCCAGTTCGGAGGAGAAGAGTTTACAAAAATAAAATCATGAAAAATGATTTCCCAAAAGTTTACAATAATAATTTTAATTCTTGTTATACTTTTTACTCGAAAAATTAAAAACTAAATTACAACACCTCTAAAATTTGATCACCAAGTACTTTTGGCATATTGCAAATATATAAGTTATACAAAATATATTGTAAAACATATATCGTATTTGAAATAACAATATTAAAATCCAAAGAATTTTCAAAGAAAATGTATCAAAATACCTCGCGCGTAACACATTACAATTTCGATATACTTTTATTTTTTCGAGTGTTGTATGATCTATATTTTGAATTTTTGTCTAACTTAATTTCACTTAGTATATTTCGAATATAAGAGAATTGTAGAAGTTTTATAGTGAAAGTTCCTCGACTTAACTTACAATCTTTTTCTCTTTCTTTATGCTTTTCAAATATATTTTTTTCTAGGTTCCAACAAAAACACATTAAATTTTTTATAAACCATGATTTTATAATCCCAAAATTCCTAAAACTCAATCTGTAGAAATAATAAATAGCTCAATTTATATAATTAAAATATTTTAAAAAATTGAGTAAAAACAAAATGATGAAATGAAAAAGATTAGCATAAGAAAATGTCTCTAAAATTTTAGAAAATAAGATATACGAATTTATACTTAAATATTATAAAAATGAAATAATTAAATGGGCACTTTCAATCAATTTAAAAAAATACAAATATTACATTTAATAATAAACTATTATTCATATTCATAAAAGACTATTCAAATTAAAAGATTTAAAAAATTTACATGAAAAAAAACAAAACATGATCACTATTAAAAAAAAGAAAACATGATAATAAAAGCATCAATAATATAACCTAATATAAAAGAAAATTTATAAAATCATATTACTAGAGACACACCTTCGAGGATCTTGATATAACTCTAAGAGACATACTACGAGAATCAAATATATTAGCAAAGGATAAACCATTCGGGGTAAAACAGTTTGACTAGATGACGACTTCCGCCAAACTTTACCGGTCATACCACAAAGAACAAGAGCATATACGGTATTGGCATCTATTATCCAATCATATTTGTAGGGACAGTGTCAACTACTAATGCTAGAGAAGAATATGAGGCTACATTAATCAGGGAAAAATGCGCATCATGGTTACTTAATTTTGGAGACTGTACTGCTGCAGTGAGCAATACCCAACCTACAATGAACGATCTTGATGGGAAAATGATATTTGTTCCGGGAAACTTCTTCATGGACAATAGTGGGCACCCAGTTGAAAAATATCGGCTGCATCACTTTCATCAAACAACTCCTCAGAAGCGAACGACCAATAATTCATGGATCATGCTATATTGAGTCCTAGGAATGAAATAATAGACGAGAACAACGACTACATGCTCAACAAATTGCCAGAGAACTAAAAGAATATCTAAGTGTCGATACTTACGAGAAAGCCGAAACAGTTGGTGCAGAATATGGTGCAATGTACCCTATTGAATATTTAACATCGCTGGAGTTCCTTGGACTCCCAAAACATAAATCCAAGCTAAAAATAGGCGTGTCAATTATGCTCCAAAAGAACATAAACTAAAGAGAATGACTAAGTAATGGAACAAGGCTAACTATCACCCAATCGGGCGAGAGGTTAATCGAGGGGAAAATAATCACGGAGGCAAGGCCAGAAGGTCCTAACACCAAGGATTGTTTTATCACTGCCTAAAACAAATCACCTTTCACACAGCGTGGACGCCAATTTTCAATTAGGGTTTGCAACGCGATGACTATAAACAAAAGTCAAGGACTAAAGCAAGTACTCATATACTTGACGAGGCCAGTCTTCAGTCATGGACAACTTTATGTTGCTCCTTCAAGAGTTACAACCCCACAAAGNCTTACAAGGAGAAGTTGAACCAGAAGAAAGCGTGAGGAATATCGTCTATAGATAAATTTATAACAGATTACCGAGAAAATGAGACACATTGTACTAAATCCATAATATAAACTACAAGAATAAAAAAATAACATAGCGTACAATACAGGTTATATATGAGAAGAAGATCGACAATTACTTCATAATGAGAGGAGAAAAGGTGCACAAATTACATGGTAGAAAAACACCTAAACAAAAAAAGTTATATATCTAATACTAAAGAAACATTTGCTCCTATTTACAGATTATCAAAGGAACAACCTACAATGGCGAAACCGACATTCTTGCTATTTAAAAAAACACATGAAGTCTTCCCGAAGAGAAGATATGAGCACCAAAAAGCATGCCTACACTACATGAGGTTGTTTTGTCGAGAAATTTTGTATTCATGTGGTTAACTAAAAGCGCTATGCCTATTGAACATTTTTTAAATTTTAAACACATTGACATTAGTTATTGCTTTCATATTCAAACTACTAAACTTCTAAACATTACACACTCTTAATAAGAATGCACTGTAATAAAAACACTACAAATAAAAAATAATTTCATCAAACCGCACCTCAAACTTGGGAAGTTAGAAAAAATACAAACACAAACCCGCGCGTAGCGCGGAACATCTCCTAGTTAGTATAGTGGGTTTTGAACCTTGGAACCCGAGGGGCCGAGAGTGTTTTTATACCATTTGGACAATAAATTTCTTTATAAATTTATTGAAGATAAAATTATTTATAACATTCATAGGGGGCAGCTGCCTCCCCTAGATTCGCCCATGAATGTATGTCATATTTTTTTGTAAAAAGTATAGCCCCCGAATTTATAAATACAAATTAAAAAGTTAAAGTTTTAGAATTTATACATATATTTTTCTTTTTTTAGTCTAGACATGTTTAACCGTTTCACTTGCACGTACTAAACGCCGTGATAAAATTCGGAGCCTTCCTATTGCACGGACTTTTTAGGTGGATAACTATTGTTGGCAGTTCACTAAATCAGACCAATATACATTTAAATCTGGCTACAGGATCGCGCGAGAGATGTCGGGAGCTGTAGAGGGAGTGTGTTTCGGACCAAGCCTAGATGCTTTGAAGAGCTTTGCATGGAAGGTTGATGCTCCGCACAAGATTCACCATCTTATATGGCAAATTATGACGGGCTATGTAGCCGTTACTCATAATTTAGTGAGTCGAGACATTAATTGTGTGGACCTTTGTCCACGGTGTGGTGTTTCGGAGGAGTCTGTTCTTCTCGCCTTTTTCGAGTGTCCCCAAGTTCTAAGTGTTTGGGCTTTGGTTCCCTCCTTCAGGATGTCAGAGGTTTTCCCCACCGCAAGTCTCTACAGTAACTTGGCTCATCTGTTCTGGAGCGATGCTGACGGGCATTTGGAAGGACACGAGTCCTATCCATGGATTCTTTGGTTCATTCAGAAGGCCCAAAATGAAAAACTTTTTCAAAGTGTTTCAAGGGAGGCCACATATATTATTAGCCAAGCCACCTCTGAATGGCGGGCATGGTTGGCGGCAAATGAAGATGAAACACATGTTGCTTTAGATATACGCGATACACAAACACAAGCCATAATTGTGGAATATATGCTTAATGTATGGATCATGGAAAATATCGGATATATACAGTGGGATAGAATGGTCGCTGTTTGGAGGAAATGGTGTTTGCTTAAGATTGGGAGCCCGTAATCAGATTCGACGAGTATTGCCACTCCATTCAGAGCTGGAAGCATTGATTTGGGCGATGCAAAGTATGACAGACCAAACTGAGGTCCAGGAGTTCGGCACTGATAGTCGAGATGTCATCCGTATGATTGCTAGTCCTAATGAGCGGCCGAATTTGCGACGGAGTTACAAGAGTAAGAGAGGAGGAAGATTGCTTTCTAGGAGTTTAAGCTATCATATGTTCCACGTATTTTGAATTCCAAGGCAAACCTTTTAGCTCGTTTAGCTAGACAACATCTAGATATTTTTTTCTTTTCTGGGTTGTTTTATTCCGGTGTGGCTCGCCACACCACCTCAAGCTTGAGTAATAGAATAGCATGTTGGTGTAAAAAAACTATATTCCGATGAATAGATAATTGTAACACGCATGTCCCACAAAAGTAAATGTAACATCCCAAATATTTTAAAGGGCCAACTCTTTTAAATTTCTTTTTCTGCAGGCCCATCAAAGCCCATTCTTTTCCATTAACCCTAGTTTCTACCTCATTCCTTCTCTATTTAAAGAGCCATCACCCTTTCAATTTCTCTCATCACTTAAATTCTTAGTGAAGCTCTGCCAAAATCACTTCATCATCACGAAACCCTAGAAAACAAACAGCAGCTACCGCGAACCACTACCGGAAATCACTTAATCATAACCTTCTCTCTTCCCAAGCACTATTTTGCTTTGATCTCTCTGCTCATTGATCCGATCGCAAATCCAAGGCCACCAGTGGATAGATCTCGTCAAGACAAAGCCATAGTTTCCAACCGCGTCTCAATAAGATTCCGAATGCGCCCGCAATTGCCGTTTTAAGTTTCGGGCGATCCTAAAGTCGCCACCTCACGCGCTGCCGGGACCCACCGTCGGAGCCGCCGCCACCAGTTGTCGGACCACCACTGGACTACCGCCGGACCACCGCCGCCATGGCCGGAACCACCGCCGAACCGTCGTGACTCGCCGGTGAGTCAACTCGGTTGATCGAGTCAACTTAGATCGTTGACCGAGACTGGTCAACGATGATATGTCTGTTGACGTGGCATGTCTTGCTGACGTATTGGAATCTGATTGGTCAACGTGTCGGACAGGTGCTGACTGTGTCGAACCGAGTTGACTAGTTTGACTGCGTTGACCAGTTTCTCCAATTGACCAGATTTGACCGTTGACTTTGACCCGCAAGCGTTGACTTTGATTGTTGTCTTTGACCAATTGACCGATTCGGTCCGGTTTGACCTGTTGGGTCCGCTTTTCCGCTCTTAATCCAATTTCATTCGTTTTCCTGTCCTGGTTTCAGAATAAGAGTCTATTTGAGCTTTCGAGATTCAGAAACTATTCTTTTCTTTCGATTTGCCAAGGTGAGGAGTTACTGCGTAAATCCCCGTTTGCCTTTGGTTTAACTTTCTTCCATCATTAGAGTAGCACCAGAACATGTCTTGTTTGATTGTTTGAGTCTGTTTGAGGTCTAATAATCTTTATTGCTGAACCAGACTTAGGGTAATAGATGATATCACAATTGATTGATGCGTATGTTGATTGTTAGTGATGTGTATATATGTATATAGTAGTATTTGCGGGTAGGCAGACTTGGGCGGGGTACAAAAGCGGAATTTCTGTATTACCGGAGTATGGCCTTAGACTTGGGCGGGGCACAGACGGAGGTTTCCTGTGTTACCGGAGTCGCGTGCGGGAGGGTGCGGTCAACAAGTCGATCTGTTGTCTGTAGCCCTAAGATCGATAAAGCGTCCATGACGGCGGTGTGTACGGGCACTTATCCCATGCTGATGGAAGCCTTAGAGGAGGGTGCCGACAGTCACTGAAGCTGTCTAGGACCTTTGGTTGCCTTGCTTGGGTACTTTAGGTGTCATATTTTTTGCATGTTCTAGGACTAGTCTATCATGGTTGTTTTCTTTAGTCGGGTTTGCGGACTTGCGTGTGCAGTTATCCACCTCCTCACTGAGTGATTCCCCTGTCACTCACCCCTCATTTCCCCTTTTCTTTTCAGGTGAGACTGACGAATAGTCGGATGAGCTGGACGGTGCTGGTGTTGTTTTGGGATTATTGATTTCATTTGATTTTGACTTTTGAGACATTTTATTTATTTATCAGATTTAGACTTAGTGGTTTGATTATTGGATTTATTCGGAATTATTGGTTATTAGACGCGGTTTGCGAGTAATAAAAAGTTTATTTATGGTTATGTTGAGTTGTTGAGTTGCAAGTTAGGGTTAGTGGCACACCGTTCTCGAGAGAGGATGAGACGGGTGCTACAGTTTGGTATCAGAGCGGGTTTTCCATCCCGATTCAGACTCGGGAGGCGGTTAGAAGAGAAAGTAGGAGTTGACGGGTTTTCAACGGTTTTCGAACTTTGGGATTTGTAAATTTTAAAAATAAAAGCACCAGACTGTCCCGATTATTCCATGCTCGTCAATATTTCTGATCTCTTGTAGAGTCTTACTTATTTGTTCCTTTCTTTCAGATGGCGCCGAGACCCACTGCTATTATTACCCGTTCCCAGGCCGCAAGGATCGCGGGCAGAGTTGATGCCCATGAGGTAGTGGATGAGAGTGTTCACAGAGGAGGAGCCCAGGCTGTTCAACCCATTTCCGAGCAGCTGGATGTAGATGCTATCAGGCAGCTTGCCCATGATACAGCGAGGCAGGCTGTCCATGATGTTGTGGAGCGTGTTGCTCAGGAGGCTGCTCAGGCAGCTGCTTGGGAGTTTGCTCGTCAGGTTGTTTCGCATGTCGTTCCACCGGATGTTCCGCAGGCTTTGCAGGTTGCTGACCCGCAGGTTGCTGTTTCGCAGGTTATTGCTCCGGGAGCTGCTCAGGTAGGGGATCATGCTGCAGAGCTAGAGGAGCTTGGGAGCTATCGTGAGTTTTACGAGGATCTGTTTGGAGAACAAGGTGTTGAGAATGCCTGTCATAGAGCTGAAGTTGAGCAGGTTGCAGCATGTGTGTTGGAACAGGAGCTTCCGCCGCCACCACCTATTCACCATCGTTATGGACCCACCTACATTTAGCCGATGAGGCAGCTCAAGGACATGGGGCAGGAGGTTTTTCGTGGATTTGTTGATGCTGTAAAGGCTGAAAATTGGAGGAGAGAGCTGGAGCACAATCTAGACAACTTGAGGTGTCCTGCAGAGTTTCATCTTGGTTTAGCTGTCCAATACCTGAAGGCAGATGCTCAGGTCTGGTGGGATGGAGTGGTTGAGTTAGTCAATGGGCGTTATGAGCTGCATTTTGATGACTTCAGAAGAGAGTTTTCCAAGAGGTTCCATCCTCGGGAGACAATGGATGCAAAAGAGAATGCCTTCCTGGACCTTCGCCAGAATGGTATGACTGTCCGAGAGTACGAGTTGGAGTTTAGTCATTTGCGCAGGTTTGCTGGGAGAAATATGGGCGAGCAAGAGCTTATGAGGAGGTTTATGAAGGGTTTGCGAGCAGATATTCGCAATCGTTGCTTGTTGAAGGACGGCTAATTTCTGGTTGATTTAGTTGAGAAGGTCGCCACACAGGAGTCAGGTCTGGCGGAAGAGCACGAAATTACAAAGGCACTACAACAGAAGGTAGGAAAGGCTCCAGAGACTCAGAGGAGGGCAGGAGAGCAGTACAGACTACCGCGTTGTTCCCGTTACCAGCGGAGCCATTTTGGGCAGTATTTTACTTGTCATTTATGTGGGCAGATAAGTCACATTGCGAGGTACTGCCCCTCGCGAGCACCAAAGGTTTAACCTATTAAGCAGTTAGCAGGGCCAACAACACCAGAGACTGTACCGAGAGTTGCACAGAGGGTCGCGCCAGGAGCTACAAATGTGGGCAGCAAGGTCATACTGTCAGAGATTGTCTGAGACCAAGACCAGGGGTGGATGCACCATCAGCAAAACGTCAAGCCATCGAACCAAGAGTTTATGTAGTCAACAACCATGTTGTAGCTGAGCCGACATTAGGTATGTAATACACGACAAGTCATTCTGTGTCCGTTCTTTGGTATGTTGAGTGTTGTCTATGTTTTTGAGTATCGCGGGTATTATTTTGGTGGACGGATGCACGACTAGATTAGGATTGGGGGTGAAGTTAACCCTCAAGACGTCCTTAGTGCAAGGAAAACATATTCCTATGCCTTGACGGCGAGGTGAGACGCTCCAAGACTTGGAAGGAGACCAAGTGGGGGAGAAATTTATTTTGCGAATTCAAGGACGAATTCATTTCAAGTGGGGGAGAATTGTAACATTTCAAATCTTTTAAAGGGCCAACTCTTTTAAATTTCTTTTCCTGTAGGCCCATCAAGGCCCATTCTTTTCCATTAACCCTAGTTTCCACCTCCTTCCTTCTCTATTTAAAGAGCCATCACCCTTTCAATTTCTCTCATCACTTA
>OVAN01014997.1:0-11629 GCA_900406275.1 Anastatica hierochuntica
TATCAGTCTTTTAATTATTCGGTTTTAGTTGGTTTAAATTAAGTTGTTAGAGTAGGATTTGGGTTTTAATTAATTTTTTGGTTATTTTAGTTAGGAAAAATCGAAAATCATTAACCAATTTGGTTTATTATTTTCGACCTAGGGCTTTAGTTTTAGTATAAGTAATCTCTTTCTGCAGACTTTGTATTTCAACGCTTCTTTTATCAAAAACCTTTTAGAAACCATTGTTTCTTCTTCNGTAAAAGTTGTTTCTTTGTGATCCTTAAAGGAGTTCAGTCATCCTGATCGAAAGATAACCCTATCCATCGATTTTCTCCATCTCCATCGGCCATCCTTTTCTTTCCATCTCTTTTCAAACACAATCATAAAAGAAAAACAAATAAAAATCTCTTGATCTCTGATTTCCAGCAATATAAGGGGCTAAAAACCTCCCAGATCTAAGCGGAAACGCATCACTTCTTCAAGGAGGAAAAACTCTTCTCAGCTTGCAAAGAAATTCTTTCATATAGGTTATGTAATAGTATCAGTAACAAGAATAGTATTGAAACATTTGGCATATGAAAAGGGAACAACTTATGAGATCTTGCAAATCGAAATGAATGAAGCTCGAGATGCAAGAAAGAACAAATCAAGAAAGAGCGAGAGAGAAGATATCCCTAACAAAAGTATTGTCATGAAACACATTAATTCATCCAGAACAAAAAGAAAAACACAAGAACATGATGCAGACAAAGAGCAAAAGAAGTATCACTACCCTCCCCCCCAACCCCCTCCGCAGCCCCCTCCCNNACTCAGACTCTCCGCTCAAGAAATTAGAATAGCTACAAAACATTTATAAGCTGGCCCAGAACAACATCAGAATATGGCTCCCATACAAACGACCCCCCTCGCACCATAACCATGTGACAATTTAATGTTACCAGCCCCCCCCCCCCCCCCCCACACATGTCTAAAGTTGACAACGTGAAACTATGGCAGAGGTAGATTCCTAAATGGAAGCAATTAATTTGCTAAAGTGAGACCATATATGTCCAAATAGTTCATGGTAATGCAAGAAAAAGACATGTGACCTGAACAAGATAGTAGAAGATGCGAAGGCCTTCAGGGTCATTACTGCTCTAGACTTCAACAAGGGATCCAATTTTAGATGTAGTGGAGGAGATATGCTCATTTCCCATCACGATCTCAAGCTTCTAACTTCCAACACGGTCAGGTTTGGGCTGATTGTTATCGTCTTCTTTCATTATCTACCCATACTCATCATCATTAGTAGAATTATCACCCTAGTAAGAAACCAAATATCAAATCAATAAAAGATCCAAGTAAAAGTTAATAAACAAAGCTTTCGAATTTGATTTGTATATATACGAAATCAACGATTTTGAATCTAGTCTTCTCGTATCTAGCTTTAGCTTCTTCTCCAAGAGCCTATAAAAAAGTCGCAAGTGATTCAATAAGCTTCAATCATCTTTGATTTTGAATCACACAGTAAAGTAGAAGAAGAGAATCAAAATCTCTTGAAGGCTCAAATCGAACAGAGCGAAAGAGAGAGCAAAGACACAAAACTCACCTTTGGTGAGAGCCACCAGAACTGCCTCGTCTCTAGAAGCACCCGGAGCCTTCCCTGGCCTGAATGGAAAGAGATAACGAGTCTTGACGCCAAGGCTCAACAGAGTAGATCTTACGCAGGCCCAAACTGAAACCACTGGCGGGCAGTCATGCACCACGCAGCACTGCAGACTAACGCCAAAGAGAAGCCACGCAGCTCATGAGCCAACTTCGCACACAAGATCTGAGACACGGTTTAAAGAGGGAAAATAAATCGAGCCCATATCTGAACCCTAAACGTCGTCCCTTCTCCTCCACACCGTCAACACTGTGTCGCAGGTCCAAGTAACCGCCAGAATCTCTCACATATCTGGTCAGAAAAGCAAGAGCTTCCGCGACTCCCACAACAACAAGCAAAACAACGACAGAGAGGATGGAAGAGGAAGAGGGTAACCTGGAAAACAAGAGGAGGTAGAGAGAAGACCACCGCCGACGGCGACTAAACGAAGCTGGTGACTTTGAGGGTTTGAACACGAAGCAGAAAGTAGAGAGAATCTTAAAAGATTTGTCAACTTATTGTATAACTAAGCGTCGTATATAATAAGATACACATACAACTTTATTTTTTACAAGAACATATCCTTAAAATTCCATAGATTTTGTAAATTACTAATAACAAGCACTAAAAATCGATGAACTTGTATGGTTAAGAATTTAAACCATTGTTTAGTATGTTTAAAATTTGGTGTTAAGTTTGAAAAAAATATTAGATATGGTGTATAGATTTATGTTTGAAAAGATTAAACTTTTTGTATGTTTAAAATTTGGTGTTAAGTTTGAAAATATTAAATTTGATGTTTAGATTTATATTTTGGGGGGTATATAGTTTAGGTTTAGAGTTTATAGGGATTGGGGTATAGAGTATAGGTATTGGGGTATAATATTTTATATACTTTAGGTTAGAGTTTAGGGTTTGAGGTATAAAACTTTATATAGTTTACTTTAGGGGTTACTAAGTTTAAAAATATTAAATTTTTAGTATGTCTAAAGTTTGGTATTAAGTTTGAAAAATATTAGATTTGGTGTTTAGATTTATGTTTTGGGGTATATAGTTTATGTTTAGAGTTTAAGTTTAGAGTTTAGGGTTTGAGGTATATCATTTTATATAGTTAAGGTTTATAGTTTAGGGTTTGGGGTATAACAGTTTATGTAGTTTGGTTTAGGGGTTACTAAATTTGAAGAGATTAAACATTTAGTATGTTTAAAATTTAAGTTTAAAAAATATTAGATTTGGTGTTTAGATTTATTTTTTAGGGTATATAGTTTAGGTTTAGAGTTTAGGGTTTGGGGTATAACAATTTATGTAGTTTCGGTTTAGAATTTAGGATTTGGGGTATATAGTTTAGGTTTAACGTTTAGGTTTAAAGTGTAGTGATTTTTCAATGCCTCCAAAGCTTTAATGATTTTTTTGTTCAAATATATATAATTATTAATTGAGAATGCTGAACTTTCAATTAGAACCATGTCTCCAGGCTGAGAATCTTTCCTTCCTTAGACGAATTAGAACCATGTCTCCAGGCTCTAAACTCAGCTCTCTGCGTTTCTTATTGGCAAGTCTTGGGTAAGTCTCAGTGCTTGATTCAATGTTCTTCTTAACCTGTTCATGCAAAGACACAATATATTCGGTCTTGGCTTTTCCATCAATATTAGCTTGTTCTTTCAGAGGTAAAGGTACTAAATCCAATGGAGTCAATGGACTAAACCCATATACTATCTGAAATGGCGACAATTTGGTGGTCCTATTGACCGAATTATTATAAGAAAACTCAACATGTGACAAGCAATCTTCCCAAGATTTGATATTTTTCCTAACAATAGAACTCAGTAAAGCAGACAAAGATCTATTAACTACTTCAGTCTGGCCATCAGTTTGAGGATGACAGGTAGTAGAAAATAGCAATTTCGTCCCTAATCTATACCATAGAGTCTTCAAGAAATAACCAAGAAACTTAGCATCCTTATCAGAAAAAATAGTTCTAGGCATGCCATGCAAACACACAACATTTGTAAAGAACAAATCAGCTACATTCACAACATTATGAGTCTTATGGCAAGCAATTAAGTGAGCCATCTTAGAGAATCTATCTACAATAACAAAGATTGAATCGCTACCCTTTCTAGCCCGAGGCAATCCAAGCATAAAATCCATAGAAATGTCAACCCATGGGCTCGTAGGAATAGGTAAAGGAGTATACAAACTTTGTGAACTGTTAGTGGACTTAGCTTGGGCGCAGACGATGCACCTTCTGCAGAACTTATCCACGTCCTTCCGCATATGCGGCCAGTAAAAGTGCTCTTTCAGCACGTGATAAGTCTTATCCAATCCAAAATGTCCCATTAAACCTCCTTCATGCGATTCTCTGACCAATAAATCTCTCAAAGAGCAACATGGTATACACAAACAGTTTCCGTAGAACAAAAATCCATCAAATTGATAAAATACACTACTGGAATGATTATCACTTGCTTTAAAATGTTCATGGAAGTCAGGATCATCGATGTAGTATGTCTTAACGAACTCAAAGCCCAACAATTTAGTTTCTAGCGCAGAAAGTAACACGTACCTGCGAGATAGTGCATCGACAACTACATTTTCCTTACCTTTCTTGTAGTGAATCACGTAAGGAAATGTCTCAATGAATTCCACCTACTTGGCATGTCTCTTATTCAATTTGTGATGTCCCTTTAAATGCCTAAGAGACTTATGATCAGTGTGGATCACAAACTCTTTAGGCCAAAGGTAATGCTGCCAAGTGTCAAGATGTCGAATCAGCGCGTACAACTCCTTGTCATACGTTGGATAGTTCAGCTTTGCTCCACTGAGTTTTTCGCTAAAATAAGCAATGGGTTTCCTCTTTTGCATCAGTACAACTCCAATTCTTACACCAGAAGCATTACATTCGATTTCAAACGTTTTAGAAAAGTCAGGAAGGACAAGTAATGGAGCATTGATTAACTTCCCTTTCAACTGTTTGAAAGCATCTTCTTGTTCTTTTCCCCACTTGAAACCAACATTTTTCTTGATGACTTCTGAAAGTGGTGCTGCTAAGGTACTGAAGTGTTTAATGAATCGTCAGTAGAAACGAGCCAACCCATGAAAACTCCTAACCTCCACCACATTAGACGGGCTCGGCCAGTCTTTGATGGCCATAATTTTCTCCTCATCCACCTTGAAACCCTGTGCTGTCAACACAAATCCTGAAAAGTTAAGGTGATCCGTTCCAAAAGTACATTTCTTTAGATTAACAAACAAAGTTTCTTTTCTTAGTACTTCTAAAACCGATTTCAGATGAGTGATATGGTCAGCCATGTTCTTACTATAAATCAAGATGTCATCGAAATAAACAACAACAAAATGACCTATATAAGCTCTCAAAACGTGATTCATCAGTCTCATAAATGTACTAGGTGCATTTGTAAGTCCAAAAGGCATAACAAGCCATTCATATTATCAATACTTAGTCTTAAATGCAGTATACCATTCATCATCCTCTTTCATTCGAATCTGATGATAACCTCTACTTCAATCAATCTTAGAAAACACACAGGATACATGCAGTTCACCTAACATATCATCTAAACGAGGAATATGATGTCGATACTTTATAGTGATATTGTTGATGGCTCTGTAATCGACGCACATGCGCCAGCTTCCATCCTTCTTTGGCACGAGTAGAACAGGAACTGTACAAGGACTTAAGCTTTCCCGAATATGTTGTTTCTCCATTAATGCATCAATCAGTCGCTGCATCTCCTTAGTCTCTTCCGGATTCGCTATAAATGCAGGTTTATTAGGTATAGACTCTCCTAGAACAAAGTCTATTTGGTGCTCAATCCCGCAAATTGGTGGCAGACCTGGCGGCATTTCTGCAGGAAAAACATCTGCAAATTCCTGCAATAATTTCTTAAGATCACTCGGAAGCTCCGGTGAACGCTCAACAGAAATCGTTAGTTCCTTAGTAATAACCAATAGCATAGGTTGTGAAAGACGCATAGCTTTAGAAATGTCACTTACCTTAGCTAATTGAAGTACCTCTTTCTTACCTGTAGATCCCGCGGCGAGGATGCTACTTCCAGCTTCAGATTTTTGACGTTTGAGATGTAGCTGATCGACAGAAACCTCCTGAGGTGACAATGGAGCTAACACGATTTTCATATTGTTATGATGGAAAAAATAACGATTCTTAAATCCATCATGAACAGCCTTCTTATCGAATTTCCATGGTCTTCCCAGCAGAAGATGACTTGAATCCATTGGCAAAACGTCTTAGACCACTTCGTCAGTATATCGTCCAATACTTAAGGGGATCATCACTTGTTCAATCACCTTAAGCTCGCCATTATCATTCAGCCATTGCAGTTTATATGGCGTGGGATGTGACCTCTTTTCCAGCCCGTTTTTTCCAACAAAAAGTTCACTCGCAACAATAGTACAACTCCCACTATTAATAATCAAACTGCAGACTTTATCAGAAACTAAACAACGAGTATGAAACAAATTCTCACTTTGATCAGTCTTGGATGGTGTAGATTGTACAACAGGTGATCTCTGTGTGACCAAAATCTTCCCATAAACAGGGTAGTTGATGGTTTCCTCTTCAGAATTCGAACACAAGTTCTCCGCTGTCCAGAACTAGCATAACCTTCTTGTTGGTGCATTCACTTGAATAATTTCTGAATCCTTGGCACCTGAAGCACTTAACTTCATGAGATCGAGCAGGAGTGGGTTTTCTCTTGTCTTCGCGTGAAAAACTCTTTGGTTCCTCCTTCAGTTTGCTGCCAGCAACTCCGGGTCTGGGAGACCGAAAATTGTTTGGAAAATTTCGTGAGGTTGCCATCCTTTTCTGCCTCTTTTCAACGAGATTTGCCTTATGCAGCAGCTCATAGATGTCATTGTTGTCATACGTCTCTAGATTATCTTGAATGTCACGATTCAAACCAGCTTGAAAATGTGCCGTTGTAGCATTCTCATCTTCGTCAATTCCAGCCTTTATCATGAGAGTTTCCATCTCTTAATAATAATCATCAACTGTCTTCCGACCTTGAGTAAGTCTGCGCAACTTCTGATGGACTTCTTTGTTGTAGTGAGTTGGCACAAAACGACATCTCATGGGTGTTTTTAGTTCAAACCATGAAGCAACTTTAGCTTCACCTGTTCTGCGTCGAGTAGTAACAGTCTAATCCCACCAGTGAAGAGCACATCCACCGAATCCGGTAGCTGCAGGTCTGACTTTCTTTTGCTCTGAGTAATTCTTCACATCAAAGACTAACTCCATCTTCTTTTCCCATTCCAAATATGCATCAAGATCATTCTTTCCTTCAAAAGATGGGATTCGAAGTTTGAGATTTCGCAAGTTGTCATTAGCTGCTGGAGTATGAGTTTGTCTTTGACCTCTTCGAGGAGTGTAATGGTCGAGCATGATATCCTCATCTCGAACCTGAACTCGTCTATTAGCTGGCCTCTTAGGCGTGGAATACTCAGTCAAATCGTGAAGTAAACCTTTGTCTTCATCTGAAGCAATACAAGCATAAGAAGTGTCGCCCATAATCTGCTTGCCTTCGCATTTCTCATTTGCCTTTTGAGCAGCCTGCAATTTCTGTGCATCACGTTCATTGTTAGAAGAATTCAGAAGGTTAGTTTTGTGCATAGTTTTAATAACTTCAGCAACAATCGCCTCAATCTGCAACTTATCGAGTTGTAAAGGTTGTGGATCTCGCGACCTTTGCGAATCCTTGTCAGTTCTTGACATGATTACTGCAAAAGAAATTACCAAAAACTCAAACAAGTGTTAACTTAGTCAAATTTCCAACAGAGCACTTCGACTTGTGCTTGATAATTGCCGAAAATTTCTGTTTTTTGCAGAAATATTTTCGGACCAGCTACCTGCAAGAGTACTAATCAAACACGAACAAACTTGTTAGATTAGTAAAATTTTAGCCGAAGCCTCTCAAACTCTCTTTGGAGCACTCGATTTTTTTTGCGTGTGGTGTTTCTCTTTCTGAAAAGTCTGTGAATCAAAAGCTCAGCAAATAACAAAACCAAATCAAACCTTAGAATCAATCCCCAAAATCCTCAATTACAGAAAGATCGAGAGAAAAGATTACAATATTAAAGGCTTAAAACTTGTAGCGGAAGTTACAACTGCAACCCCTTTACCACAAGAAGCTGGATTTCTCTTTAGCTATTTCAGATTTTTTTTTCAGCTTTTCTTTTTCTTTTGTCGATATTTCTTTTGTTTTTTTATAAGTTGTTCTTGTATCTAAAGCCTTACATAATTAAGATAGAAGAAAAGGAAAAAAATCCTAAAACCGAAAAAATTTCGCAGAAGAAAGATGAGAATTACCCAAATTTTCTTTGTTCAGATTGCTCTGATACCACTTGATGCAATCCCGGATCTTCTGAACAAGAGATTCAAGGTTCTCATCTGAATTTTCAGAATGGGTTTTGCGAAACAGGAATGGTTTTTCGGTGGAGATGATGTTTTGGATAGAATTTATTCTAGATCTAGAGAATTAACTCTTTTATGATCTGGAATGAGAAAACTCTTAGAGAATTAACTCTTTAGCAATAAGGTTTTGTTCAAAGATGAACAAGGATTCACTTTCTTAGAAAGAAGAAAGAAAACTTCAAATTTGCATAAAACTTTGGATGATCTAAAAGTCTAGAAACGACGCTTAAATAGCCTAAAATCCTAAGGGATTTTCGAAATCCTTATTCCAAAAGGAGTTAGGAAAATCGACCTCCTTACTAAAAATTGGGCTTTAAATCAGGCCCTAAAATAAGAAAATAAATTAAGTCTAAAACCAACTAAAAACCCCACAGTTATTTCGAATTAATCAAGTCTGAAAATCGAATGGTTGAAAGTCTTGGTTAATTCCTGGGTTGCTTCTTTATCTGAAATTGAGATTGGTTCTTGATAAACCAATGTTGCAATTTGGTTATGAAGCCTTTTTGTCTGAGATCTGGTAACAGACCCATTAGTGAAAACGAATGGATCTTGAGTTTTTTCAGGCTTGAATTTCGCCAACTCCAACTCATTTCCCAAGCTCTCTTCGTCTTCACTATCACTTAGCTCCAGCCCTGCTGCTTGATCAACCTGTATTGCATCAACCGTGCTATCCTCATGTGCTATCAATGTTCATATTTGTTGTAATGTGTTTTTCGGGTATCGAACAAGTCGAGTACGATGGAATTTTGGTTTTCAAGGAGTGTTTGTTTGTGGTTCAAGGAAAATCAGACATAAATAATAGAATGAGAAAATGTATCTTATATCCATCAGAGCATAATGAATATTGAAAAGTGGAGTCCATTGATATTTAATAAGATAATTCAGATGATGCTAAGTTTACGGAAGCAAGTCAAAGAGGTTTAAATGACGAAACTCCCGTTGATAATAGGATTATTTTCGCATTTGTATAAAAAACCAACATTGACGAGCCAAAAGTCGAGGTAAGTCATGTGTTGAATTTGGTAGGGCATACACATTTGAGCATTCGATTTAAGTATTTTTAGGATCCTTGATCATATGTTCGGGAACGCGTATGTGATGCTTTTGGCTTGACTTGGGTTCCATGGTTGGACGTGCATGTTCTTGCTTTATTGTTGCATGGTCGACCATAATTGGGATATAATCCGGTAGGGAGGTACTACGGTCGCTCTCCAACCACTGAACATAGTTTGCGAGTCCCAAGGTCCAACTCTGTTAAGCTGCTATAGTTGTTCACATCTGTGGGACCATCTTCAAAGGTTGACTGAAATGGCCCGGACTGGAGTCATTGTCGCCAAGATGAATATTTTCTGGGTCGTAAGAAAAATTTAATATACATGAAACGTACATGGATTGGTCAAAAAGTAGAACATTTTGATTCTTGGTCGGGAACTAAGTGAGAAGAAAATGACCCGCGAATTTGAGAACAAATTCATTGTAAATGGGGGAGAATTATAACAACCCGGTTTACCCAAAATTGGTCTGATTTGAATTTTTGTTTCTTAAGCCAATTTAAACCAAATACCTAAACCTATTTAGCTTACTAATCGAACCCTACCCTAATTGCTAAAGAGTATCCAAGCCACCATATTCTTTTCCATGTGAAAAAGAAGCAAAGAAAGAGAGAGAAAGAAGAGAGAAGTATAGATCATGAGAGCAGAGAGAGCTTGTGACGAGAACCAATGAGGGAGAAGAAGGAGACATGGATATGTACTGAGGCTTATGATGGGGGAGGTAGATATTATTGAGGGGATATGACACGGAGGAATGAGGTCAAGGAGACACAGACGTGGCCACTTGTGACGTGGAAGAAAAAGAAGAAGAAGAATAAGAAGAATAATTCAAATGAAAAGAAGATAATCGACCCGGAGAAGTAGAAGACAAGAAGATCATCATCGGAGCCAACATCACCATGATTTTCCTCTGCTCGGAAGCATATATAGGAAGAGCAAGAGCAAATTGGTGGTTGAGATGGTAAAAAAAAAACTTATCGTGGAGACAAAAAGTAAAGGAAAAAGATGAAGAAAGATATGGCTGAAAGGGGGTTATCCATGAGACACTTATGTCGGACCACAAGGAATTTGACCTCAAAAAATGCCTCTATGAATAAATCGCCTTGCCAATAATCTATAGGAACAAACAAAATCGAAATAGGAGTTCTGCATTGATAACATCGTTATTTTACCACTTTTCCTTTAGATTTTAGTATGTTTTATTGGTTTTTTTTAATGAAATTCTTAACAATTAGAAGTAGTTTTCTTCTATTTGTCGCATTTCAAGTCATTTGAGGTCAACCAATAATATTTGGACTTTTGTGGAGCTAATTGGAGCAAAGTGAATTTCTGGACAGTTGCCGAGCATCAGAATTATCATCTACGATGAAGGCCTTTCCCTAAATGGATTTGGATGAAATGTGGAATGGAGCTAGAGAATTGAATTAGCTTTATGTACAATTTGATCTCATATCATTTGGAGCAGTGGATAAAGAGTTCTACTAATATTACTGAAGACTAGTCCAGCTACCTCGCAAATGAAGGATGCGTAGAAAGGCCAAAACAAAGGGAAGACCATTTGGGTTTTTTACCAGAAATTCTAAACACTTAAATAGATCTATTACAAGATTTTTGATGCCCAAGAACACAACTCAATACTTCTTTATACGAAGCCCAACATATAGAGGCCTTAAATGCTCGGTTTCACACTTTTGACCTATTGAGGAAATGTACTATAAGTAGTTGCTTTTAACTTTTGTTTTGAAGATATTTATTTAGGTTTTAGATCGAATAAATGTCTAAGAAGGCAGGGACGACAACCTTTGGGGTCGTTCCCCTTGTACCCTCCTAAGGATCCATCTCATCTCAATACATCCATATTTCTTTCATCATTCAGTTTTATCTATCGTTCTCCCTTTGATTTGATATGAATGCTTGCTGACATGACTGATTTCTATGTTTACATGATTTTAATCTATTAGTTTTAATGTTAGGCAGTAGGTTACAAGAAGTCAATGAGTTTACTAGAATAGGATTACTAGTCGATTAGGTTTTATCAATAATGTTAGCCCCTTTATTCATTCGTTAATGTTGTTCCCCTACGAAAGCTAGTACGTGAATAGATCTATAGTTATATCCATTACAAAAGTTTGTCTTATCGCCAGATCTAGTATTTGGTGAGCTTTTCTAGGTACGCTTCGAAAGTAGACTGACTTTAGAATCGTGAACAATCAGTCTTGATCAAGTTAATGCGTGTTTTTATATTAATGACCCGTGCGAAAGTTGATGCATCTTAGTATTTAAATACAGAACCTCAAACCTCAAAAGTGGAGACGATTTACCTAAATGGTTGTGTTGTAGACCGAAGCTTAATGCCCCTAGTCAGTTTTAACTCCTACTTGTTTACTTTAAACTTTATACTAGGACTATGTCCGCGCTACGCGCGGATTGGTGATATGATCCTAGGAACAAACTCTGACTTTGATGGTCGAAAACTCGATGAACAGAATGAGATATGGCCGCTGGAATGATGGAGAATGA